>VXAA01006387.1:219381-250937 GCA_013399115.1 Anseranas semipalmata
TTTTTTTTAAATCTTGGCTTTAAAGAGTGTTTTTCTTCCAGACCTTGTGAGAAATAGTGGAAAGTCAACACTCTGGACACATTCCTCTTGAGACACTCATCCCAGTGATAAGCTGGCCCAGCAGTGGGAGATGGAGAAACGATGGGGGTGGACAAATGTGCCCTCCCTCCTGTCCCCACTGCTGCCACCTTTTAACTGTGTGTGATCTAGGGGCGTGTGTGTACTCTTCTCATGATGCCTTTTGGATTTATTTTTTGACCTTTTGTGCTGCCCTGTAAACAGCTTTTTCTATCGCTTTGAAAATCTTCAAACTAAATTTAATTGAAATTGGGTCGTCTGTTCAAAGTTTAAAAAAAAAAAATACGACTGTGCCACTGGAGTGGAAAAAAAGATCAATAACATTGATAAAGGCTTCTCTGTGTGGAATGAGAATGCTAAAACCTTGTCTTTCCTAGTTTCTGTAGTTAACATGTTCTCTGCAAATAAGAACTTATGAAGAAATGTACTGAATTAGGAGTACTTGTTTTTTACTATTATTCCTAAATCCACAACGTGGGTTTTAGCATTGTGGATTGTCCCTTCGAACACAGTGAAAAGTAACCAGTCATAGCCTGTCTTAAATGAATTCTAAATTGCAAAATTCTGCTGAATACCCCCAGTCACTAAAACAATAGTACTTCCTCAGAATTTTGAGAGGCATTTCAAAACACTTGCAAGCAACAACACTTGCAAAACACTTTTCAAGCATGAGATGTCAATGAAATTCAGGCATGACGTATCGAGATAAATGCTTTGCTGGACTGAAGTGAAAACTCAAACATGACCCTTGTACCACATAATAAAAAGTCATTTCTAGCTTGGGATGTATGAAGGACTGCATAGTTTCTATTTAGGTTCTGTCTTTCGGTACTTAGGCACAGGTGAATATTTTCCTCTAACAAAACATTGACAATATCGCGCTGATCAACCAGACTGCAGCAGCGACGCAGGCAGAAGTTTTTCTTTGCAGGAGGGAAGAAGGCTGTTGCATGAGTGATGAGGCATGCACTCAAAAATGAAGGATGAATCTTCAAAGAGCAGAACATGAAAGGAGGCAATATATTGCTGGTAACAAGAGGAGCAGTGGTAACTTGGCTGGTCCTCAAAAATTCTCCTGGTATGTGAAAGATCCAAGTAGCCCCATCCTATGGAGGAGGAATGTAAGAATGTAATCTCTTGAAACAGAATTATAAACAGGAGATAGAGGCTGGAAGGTAAGAGAAGGTGGGGGGAGCACGAGACACTCACACGGGAAATTCTTCTTCCTGCAGAGCTAGCTCCCTCTGAGTCGTGTTTGGGAAACCTTTCAGCAAGTTAGTGGAGAAAAAGCATTTGCATTTTCCAGCACCTCTCTGAAAACCACCCTTACAATGTGTATTTGATATTCAGAACTTAACTGTTGAGTAATTTAAGATCTGAAGCCTTGTCTCTCATGAGAATTGGTGTAGGATCCCACGGGGCAGAAAAGGAATTCCGCTTGGCTTTCTTCCTGCAGACAGCTTGTAGCTTGTCCTCAAGTCCTCCAAGCAGAAAGTCTTTTCTAAAGCAGCTTAGACCCCTATTGAGGTTTGCTGAAGAAGCCAGTGAAAAATGCATGCTGTGGAGTTGCCTTCCATGTCTCTTTTAAAAAAATAACCATCTTACCCTCCTTTAGATTGAGGCGGATTTGATCTCAAGCAGATCTGTAACAGTTCATTTTTGTGCCTAGACTTCTCGTATTCCTTAAAATTATGTGCTCTCTCTGCTGGTATAGATTTTAAAATTTAATAAGATCAGTTTGGTGCAACTGAGGTTTCAAAGCACATTTTGGTAAAAGCCATTGTCCCGTAGGCTATCCAGCCACAGCGGCTGGATACTCAGATAAACCTGAATTTTAACGCTGCTTCACACTAAAGCAACCTGTAGAAAAGTGGGGGAAGATTTTTCTGTTAATTTTTGATGGACTCCTATCATGATTAATACAAAAGTACATTGAAGAGACTGCTACTGTAGTCAGTAAAATTTTACGAAAAAATTTGTAGGTAATGGTTCAGTTTTATTAGTTTATAAATAGCTTTTCCATAGCAAGAAACTACTCTGTCTTCACTTTTTAGGTTATTATCATCAAAAATTGTTTGGACAAAGATGTATTGTTGGTACACTGGTATTTAAAGCACAGTAAAAACTGTAGATAATGTATAAAGGTTGCTGTGCCATGGGCATCTGTCATCCGCCATCCTGAACATCCGCCTGTAAGAGCATTAACTTTTCATTGAGTCACTGACTGACTGCAGGGAACTGTCGTTTAATTATGTTTAAGCTCATCCTATTGTGCATTGAGAAATAATTTTAAGTACTTTGTTTGAAACTGGAATGCAGCGTGTTTAGGCAAATATCATGACTGTTCTTTCTCATTTTCTGAGGGCAGGAGTATGGATATATAGCTCTTGTTGACGTTTCAATGTGTGCAGCCTTCTAACATCATATAAATCATTTTGAATCTCTTTAACTATCATCTATTTGGCATTATGTATGATTCCAAAGTAATTTCTACTATTTTTCCATTGTGTGATGTTTCATGTTATGTTTTGGTGACATCCCAGACTGAAGGACATTGATAATATTATATTAAATTACTGTGCTGGTGTTCTCTGGTAATCTTGACAAAACTGATATCAAGTAACATACTCATTTGTACACATTTTACTCTTCTTTCTGTTAAAAAGAATTACAATAATGCTGTCTTGTATGTATTCCACGACGAAATAAACACTTTAACAATGAGCTGTGAAATTCACACCAAATAGATCTTGCTTCCTATCGTAGTCAAAACAGTCATTGCAAATTGTTAGGTTTCTGTGCTTTTATTAAATGTGAGTTCATTTGAAAAACCCAACCCTTCTCCTCCCCCACACTCTCATCACAGAAATGAAAACTGTGAATTCGGGGTTTATATGTGTCAAGAATAAAGTCAAAGAAGCTTCAAAATTTCTTGAAATGGGAGTAAGGTTGTTTGAAACCTCCTTTCCAGTCAAACGGAGACTTTTATTACTAATTGAGATGAGACACACAGCTTGCAAATCTCGGCTAGTCACCTTCCTGTCTCACAGGAAACCTTCAACATTTTCATTCCTGCTTTGCAAGCGACACAGGACGCTCCATCACTGCGAAATCTGACAAATAGTTATGTTATGGTAGCTAAGAGTAGGAAAAAAAAAAAAAAAGGAAAGAAAGAAAAAAAGGTCATTGTCTGACAAGCACAGTGTTGCTGTGTTTCCAAGAGTATTTTAACGCTGATATCTGAAGTTACCTTGCCGCACAGTTTGCTGGGTTAATCTCTGTATTAGTTTGCTTGCATGCTTGAGTAGCTCCGCACTTTTATAGCACTAATGAGCTTCCTTGTGTCGTAAATTATAGTGGGGAAGAGTCACTAGCTCATTACAGCCCCGTGGGTTTTCTTTTTGGCGAATTCCAGCCGGCTCGGGAAGGGCCGCACCAGAGTCGCTCCTGTCCGGGCAGCGACACCGTGAGTCGGGGCGAAGCTGTGGGGCTCCCGGCGAGCTTGTCGCGGCCATCCCCGAGGTGTGATAAAGTGATCAAGGAAACGTGGTGCCCTGCAGGAGGGTGTGTACCTATGAGGAACAGGAAGCCGAGCAGCGGCTGCCTGCCTGCAGAGGTTCGCGGCTCCGGCGGGCGCAGGTGTGCAGGCGCCGAGCCTCTTCTCTCCGGGCATCTTGGCCGGCACGCTCCCCGGCCCCAGCATCTGGCGGGGGGAAAATACAACCTGAAGCCAAAACACCCCCCCCTAGCAAAAGGAAGGGGGGAAAAAAAAAAAAAAGGCAACAAACCTCCAGGTAGAGAAATATGACAGCCTTGCAGCTGAAAGAGCTGTCACATTCAGGTCTGTACAGGAGGAGACGGGATCGTCCGGATAGCGTGGGACAGCCCGGGTCGCAGGAGGAGAAGCTGAGGTGAGTGCGGATCCGCGGGCAGGGCCGGCCTAGGGGCTTTCGGCAGGCAAAGTGCCAGCCCCACACGCGCGCTGAGAGGCAGTCCCGAAGCACTAGGGGACAAGAGGCGATGTGTGGGCACCTTGTGGTGGCAGCAGTGGTGGTGTGACTCCTTGCCGGGCGCGGGACGGGCAGCTGCTGGCTGGCAGCGATCGCCTCTGGCTCCCTCTCGCCGGCCAGCGCTTGCAAGCCAGCGACATCCCGCAGCCTCACAGCTCTGCCCGCTCCCGTTTAGGGTCTGTGCTGGCCGGGTGCTGCGGGGGGAAGGAAGGAGAGGCTGGGCTGCTCCCGGGGGTCGCGGTGCTGGGGTGCCTTTGTTATGGAGAGGGCCGCAGGCGAAGAATGCGGCGGAACCGCTGGGCCTGACCTCGGGGAGGAAGGGCAACCGAAATGGGAAAGCCCGTCGTCGGTGGCTGGGGTTGTCTTCCTGATGCTCTGCGCCTCCTCAGCCAGCGCGGGGGATTTTCAAAAAGCCTCTGCTCGGAGCAGAAGGAGTAGGGGATTGTGTGTAGCACGAGCAAGCGCAGCTGCACGCGCGGAGAGTAAAAATGCGAAGTTGATTTTCTTCTCGGTACACTCGGTGTGAAAGCAGTCTGTTTCCACTTCATGCTCCCCGGAAAAGCATTCTTGTGTAAATGCTAACAAAAGCATCGTTGGAGAGGAAGCACTTCCTATCCCCTAATGCCTTTTCTTTAGGTTTATTTATAGATTATTTTTCGTTGTTGATATTTGTGCATCACATGGGAAGGGTTTACATGTGTTTTGTTACTGCACTTTCATTACCCCAGTTAGCAGTTCCAGAAGGACAGGTATTCAGATCTGGGGGATTTGCTAAGCACCTTCCTTAAAAATTATTGTGGTAAAATATACTATGGTGGCCTATGGAGGTTATTTGCCACGAGATACCAGAAATACCAAATCAATTCTAGGAATGTGTTACCTTGTGGGTCTGATATGTGTGCTTGGCACCTGTTTAGAATATTAATTCTGAATCGATTTCTTAGGTGAACTTTTAATAGCATTAGTGGTATTATATTCACATGGTTATAGACTAAGAATAATCACGCTTACTAGAGAAAGATGTGCAGACTCTTGACTATTTATGCTTAGTTTCTTTTATGCAACACTAGCTGTGAGGAAGAATATATCTCGTTAGGGAAGTGAAAGCTGCTTTTTAAAGCTTATATATGAAAATAAGCTGTGGTGTTTCTCTTGCTTACAGCAGCCTGCTGGGTGCATGGCCAAGGTGGGAATGGGGCCCTTTGTGGGCAGGGGGAGGATGCCTACACCGGTATAAATCTGGGTGTTTTGATCCTTTCCTAAGCCTCTTCCTGTTTAAGACAAATATGAGACCGGGACCGGTCTTACAAAATAAAATGCAAGCAGAGGAAATAGCGAATCGGGGCGCTTACGAATCAGCTCGGTCAGGGTGCCTGGGAGGCGGGAGGTGAGCAGAGCGCGGCCGGAGGACGCAGCCGGTGCCCAAGGAGGACAGGGCTGCTCTCGCCGCTGCTGGGAGCTTGAGCGGGCGCCTGGTCGGACTCAGCCGTGCTTCTTCCTAGCCCGTTGCGTTATATCTCGGCCTGTGTTGCCAGGCGGCCTTGTTTTATGATTTCTGCTGCATTCTCCGCGGCAAAAGGCTGTGGCACTGTAAATGTAAAATAGTGGTGTAACAACAGGGCAAGGAGCAACCGGAGTGAAGAGAAAAAGTCCTTTAATTTTCTAAAACTGGAAACGTCTGTCTTTTTTCATGTGCTCCCCCCCACCCCGGTGACACTTAGATGCCTGTCCTTAGCACATACTTTCAGAGTATCTAGGCTCCGCAGGAAAGACAAGAGGTTTCTTTCATGTCTGCTCAGTATAGCTTGCCATCCTCCTTGGCTTCGCCTGCCCTCCCGTAGTTTCTCTCCCCAGCTCTTTGTTCTAGCTCCTTTGTACGTGGTGTTAGGTGCGCATGAATCCAAATGTGCTATGTAGCCCCTGAGGAGCAGTTCACCTAAGCTTCTTTCCTGGTTAAACTATCGTATTTTTCTGATCTTGGGTCAAAATGTACTTGAGTTGCTCATTTCCTTAGGGTATCCTCTGAGAACTTCTGTATTTAAAAACAAAAACAAAAATTACAGTCGCCCTTTGTTGAAGTCACACATGATACCTGCTGGTTTTCCCTTTACAGCCTTTTCCATCTCACCCCCGTGTGGGATTTCTCCCTCCTTCCCTTCTAGTGTTCTGTGTCGTCTTTGGTAGCTGTGCCCTGGGACCCGGGCGAGGCACGAGCAGCACTCAGCAACATGGCACGCAGCAGCTCGCACCCCTTCGCTCTGGGTGCGGGGTGTCCTGGACGGCCTCCGTGCTGCCCATGCAGCTGTAGCCGCGGCTCTGGATCCGGCCATCCAGGCAGGAGCTGGGTGCTGCTCGGGAGGAGAGGAGCCACGCGCCTGCAAACCGCTGCAGGGACCCTGCCGAGCGCCAGCACCATCAGCGCTGCACGGCAGCTCCTGGGAGGTCGGTGCCAAATCTCTGCCCTGGGTTTTTCCCGGGAACGTCAGCGTCATTTGTACCTAAAGCACGCGAGATCAGTAATAATTAGGGCACCGCGTGCCTGCACTGCAAAGCAGCATACTGGGTCTCACCTACAGAGCGTATGTATATGCTACATTTTATTTTCTAGGAACCAAAGTTTCTTGAAACAATTTTAAAAATAATTACTTCTGTTGATGTAACTTCATGATAGGTTTTGTGCCATGGGATTCTGAGCTCCATAACAGGAAGCCGATCTTCAGCTTTTGCATCTGTGTCCATTAGTGTCGCTTCAGCCAAAGGTTTGACCCCCATCATTGTCTTTCAGATCTACTATTCAGTTTGTGATGAGTCGGTCTCTAAGCACATTTCCCTCAGTCTTTTCCAGGAAGGACCATAGCAATATAGTTTGGCTCTTACCATTAAGTTTTGTAGTTTGTCACATTTCGGTTTAGAGTAAAAGCCCATAAATGCATTTTTACACTTCAGTGTCTCCAACCTAGTCCTGCTTTAGCAAGTAGGTGCCAGATCATCTTGAGAGGAACTCACGCAGCTTTGGCTATATGTATTTTGGCCACATATATATATATATATATATATATATAATATATATATATATTAGGCTTTGGCCTAATTCGCAAGCAGCAGAGCTTACTTTAATGCATGGTTTTGCTCATTCCCACCCAGTCACTGCCCCAGCTGCTTGGATGGTGTGGTGACCCAGCGGCTGAGCTGTCCCACCAGCAGCGGTGAGGGCCTGGGTGGGCTGGGGAGCCCCAGTCCATCCAACTGAGGAGAGCAAGGCCACCCACTTTGTTCTAGAAACCTGTCCTTGTACGGAGCAAATTGCCCTCCACCCCACCTCCTCCTGGCTGCTTTACTGGCTCTATAGGGAGCTGGAGCTTGGCTGCCCCACACAGAAGCTGGTCTGATGGCTCACCGTTTCCTTGAACATGCACAGTACAAGAACGTGCTTGGTTTACACCTATTATTATTCATATGTTCTCAGAACAGAGGGAAAGACTTGCTTTTATCCAGCTATATTGATTTGGTGGAGTAAAAAACCAACCATCGCTGATAAATCTTGTCTTGCCCTGTCTTTTAAAATGGTGTTTAAAAAAAAAAACAACCACAAACTATATGTTGAGCTACTCTTTCTCGCTTTTCTCAGTGAACAGGATGCAAAGGAAATTGTAAGCATACATTTATGATTAATCATTAGGAATCACTTAACAGTGGCAGCGTGCTCTCTGTTTTTGCACTTTCCCCTTCTTTTCTCCTGCGCTTTGTAAGAAATATGATGATTCCTCTGAAAATTTGATAATATTGATTTCCAAGCTCAATACGAGGCATTGGGAAAAGCGGGGGCAGTTCTATTTTTAAAAACTACCCTTAAAATGAATTTGATCAAAGTCCGTAGCTCTCTTTTTAAGTTCAGATATGTTCAAATGCAATAAAAATGTGAATGACTTTTGAAGAGATTCGTTTCTTTTTCTTTTCTTTTTTTTTTAACCAAACAGTAAACTTCAGCATTTGCACCACATAATTGCTGGCAAGCTTCATGCGCTGGCTGTCAGTTACCCAGGTAGCTCACTGCTCTGTTCTCCTGCGCAGAAAGTGCAGTGGATGTTTTCTGCATTAATAGCTTTAAAGTTTCGGCCTCCCCTTTGCGCTCTGCTGCTGAAGCTGGTGGGTACATCTGCGTGGGCTGGGGCAGGCAGCCTTCTGCTGGGTCCGTTCAGGCTCCCGCCTGCCTGCGCACACTGGCTCTGGGCTGGAAGGCATGTGGATGTGCCCCAAAATTTCGTGCACAAAGACTCCCTCGCAGATGAAACAGGAGACATAAGCACATTCTTACATCCCACTGAGCCTTGGGGGGATAGACTCTGCTCAGCAAAGCTCGTAGGTGAGTATAAAAAGAAATACGTGAATAACCCCCCCAAACCAACGGCAACGCGGTAGGGCTGAGTTTGCCTTTTGGGATACGGTGTCCGGGAATTGTGCAAGGCCACCAGTCTCCTGCAGTCTCGGGAGCCAGGGACCCCCGTGGGCTTTCAGATCCCTCAGGGCGCTGGGGGCTGGGGAAGGCGGAAAGAAAAGATCTGTAACTGGAAGCCTTCTTACGTTTGATTTCCACTGGCAGCATTTCTTAATAGCATCACAAACGTTGACATTTACTTAACCTCTTTCTCTAGCTAGATGTTCTGCTTCCTTATGGTGCCAGTGTCGGCAAGTAAAGCAGTAATTATTCAATACATTGGTTTAAAAAAACAAAGACCAATTTATTAAATCAGCAAGAACTTGAAAATAAATGTTCAACCACAAAAAAAATTACAGTTCATCACTGCTGTGGTTAGTGACTCTGCTGGAATAATAGAGAGCTGGGACCTCGAAATACTTATTTGAATCAGATGCTTTGGAACTCCCAATTAAAAAACATTTTGGCTCATCTGCTAGGTACTCTAATTGAAGAGAGGGTTTGTCCATGTAAACTTAGCACTGAGTTATTATTGTTATTAATTATAGTCACTTCCAGCCAGCAAAAATAGGCTTCATGGTCACGTTTTAATAGTGTGATATTTAGAATTTGTGTTGCACCCTAGTCTGAGGTATCCAAATGACTAGAGGCCTCGCTTTTCATTTGTGCTGTACTATTCATTGCTCTAGGGGTTAAAATAGCTCACGACGAACACACCCTTTTTTTCTTGCCTTCTTGCTCACCCCTTGTCTTTTAGATTGCATAATAACTCCAAAGCAATTCTGTTTGACTTGCTCACCCTGACTATCACCTCCCGTGACTCCAAATGACCGGAGGTAACTGCTTGCGTGACGGAAAACCGAGCCATTACTACTGTTCCTCTTACGTTTGCCTCATTGTAATAATCCGTGATTTCAGTAAATTTGTTAAGCTTCAATGATTATAGCAATTAGGATTTTCATTGCTCTGACAGCATTAGTTGGGTAAATATAAGTCGTAGGGTTTTTTTCTTGCTTTTGGTTTCATGTGATTTGATAACATCTTATCAAAGGTGTTCCTTACAGAAAATGTAATGTGATTGCTCATTATTCCTCATTCTAATTAAGTTTTCCTTTGAATGCAGTCTGTCACGCTGGACTGCATTTACGCATGGAGATACTCTGCAGAGGAGAGAAAGCTAAATCCCGCGTGAACGTCACTGCTTGTTAACAATTGCCAGCGTGCAGGCAAGCTTAAAGGGCGCAAGACTGGGTTGCCCGCCCGTTTCTCCCTTCCTGCGCTCTCTCCGCTGTTCCACAAAACGCAGCCGGCATGGCACGGTGGCCTCCGGGGACCTGTGTGCCTGTTACATGACGCTCTCTGAATTTTCTTGTGTGTTATCTGATGCCATAGTGTACGCGGTTACGGGTTCGTTTTTTCTTTGCTTGTTTTGTCCTAGGAGGTTTAGGCGTTGTTCTATTTTCATCTTTGTAGAAACTTCTGATTTTTGGGTAGTTCTTGACAGCATTCTGAAGTGACGGCTTCATATATAACGCTCCGTGAGCAGTGGTTTTGGATGACACCACGCAGGTGTGCCAGAAGATTGTAAGTCATCCTGGGATGCATCTTCATATATCAACGAGGTGAAGCTTCACGTTTATTTGACTGGAGCTTTTTTTCCCAACAAGAGGGACTTGTTTTATGACTTCTGTGACGTTTCCCTGTAGCTTTTCTGCTTTTTCTGTCTGCTCTAATGGCCAGGATAGAGCTAGAAGAAAACTAAAAGCTATTAGCTATTGGCCTCATAAAAATAAAAAGGAAGTAACATATCGACACAAAGCTAGCAATACCTGGCACCATTTCTCAGCTGTGCCTTTTTAGATGGAAGATCCAAAAGATTCAAGCTCTTCCAGCAGGGAATGAATGGATGAAGGTGAAGTGGATGTGAAGCTGTATTTTCCAGCGTGTTGAATCCATGCATGCCATGCTCTTCATAGGTCATAAAGTTCTTGATGCCAAGTTCAGTATACCTCTTGAACTCTGTTCCTATGCAGCTGTTAGAAAAATGTTACCCACTCGGAGTTACGACTCAAAACTGCCCTGGCTAGTCCGGTTCTTGTTCCGTATGGAAAGTTTGCATTTCAAGCTCTCTGTCTTGCTTGGTGTTTGAGTTTTCATATACTGTTTTATACATTCCTCGTCGCTGACTTCAAAGGCTGAAGCATACACTATATTTCTGATATAGTTAAAAAGTTGTTCCTTACATATTTTCTTCTTTCAAAAAGTGCATGCCAGCACTGCAGCCTTGGGATAGCTCCAGCAGCAACCAGGCTGTGGGTAGTGAATTTTGCCTGAAGTGTACAAGCAGTTGCTAACTTTTAAAGTACATTCCTTTCTTTAGCTAATCCTCGCATTATACCCACCGCTCAGTGTCACGTAACAAAGGGGAAGGAGGTTTGGCAGGGCTCGAGCCACTCTGATCCAAAGCAAAAAGCTGTCTTCGCTCACCCTTCCCTTCGCTTCCAAATAACCTGGGTGATCTTCAGCTCCGCTCCCTCAGATAATCCTGGCAATATTCTCTTGCGAGTGTGAATATTTCCATCTTTCCTCGCAAGCTTGCTTGTGGCATCACATGCACGTGTTGGATTCATTCACTCCTGCTTTACTCACTTAGGATTGGTCAACTATTGGGGTGAAAACTGTTGCTTTAAAAAAAAAAAAAAAGCAATAGTTACCAAAGCCTTTGGTTTGGAAAATGCTTGCCAAGTATTGCTTTGGACTGTTCCAACTGTTACTGGAATTCCTTTGTGCTTCCTTGAAATGGCTGCTACCAGTACTGAATAGCTAATAAAATACAAGATGAAGATCCTCACTTTGTGTCATGCGAAATTTTATGACCATCGTAATGCATTATAAAGGTGCTGCTATTTTGCATTAGCTGTATTTGTCAATTGACTCTTAGGACCGCAAATCATTTCTGGTTACTCTCTTTCAGCTGTTGAATATTAGCGCCAGTGTTTAATTTTTGCTGTAATAACTGCAGATGGCTTAGCTGTCTTCCCTTCTGCTGGTTTTAAAGCCGGGTGATACTGCAGTGAGCATATGAAGAAAAAATGGGAAGCCAAACCCCAGAATGACTCACAATTATGATTTAATTTGTATATGAGGGAAGAGAATTAAAAGAGCAACAGCTGAAAAGACATTTCCTTTCCCACATACTGCCTTCTACCCCAAACAAATTGTTTAATTCAGGCACTGAAAAACTTCATCTCTACGAGCCCAAGACTAGAAAAACAAACTTAATGAAGGTGAAAAATGCCCGGAGAGGTTATGATGCTGAAGGTGCAGATTAGGAGCAGTACCGAGGAGGACTTGGGAGAGAAGTGAGTGCTGCACCTCGGCAGCTTGGCTGAAGGTCAGTCCTCAGCGTGGTGTCTCCAGTGGAGATGCTGCTATAATAAGAGCATCGTTTAGAGCCAGCAAGTCTGCTGTTGACAGTTATCTCAACCCTATAAGGAATGTCGTGGACATTCTGGAAGTTATTCCTGGTAGCCTGGGTGTTATGTTTAGTCAAGGTATTAATTATAGCTCCTGGGTGAACTGTTCAGGTCATAGGGCTCGGCTTGTAAAAACATCGGTTCCAGCTAGCTCGGGCAGAAGTAAAGGCTGACATTTGCCTTTACACAAAGCATTCAGGGAAGTGTTTCTGGTGAATTTCAGTGGCAGGTGACATGAACTGAATACTGGTGCTAGGAAACCGTTATTCTGGAGAGAAATATGGTAGTGTGGCATTTTGAATTTGAAATGTCAAAAGATGCAGAGCTCAACCTCATACATTTTTATGTATTTGAATTTTAAATTTGTTCCTTAAGCAATGGATGAGGAGCACATGTACACTTGTAATTTGCTTGCAATTGCCTGACCACACTCTATTCTCCTCTTCACTTGACTTTCCACTGTTTTGATTCCCAAAGGTATAAATATTATTCTGCCTGAATGCTTTCAAATTTTAGAACTGAATGAAGTTGGTGTAGTTCACTGTGCTTATATCCAAACACAAAGATGCTTTTGAGCTTGGTGGGCCTGATATTGTGTCCTTGTCTTTGAAAAGGTTTTTCTTTTTAGAGGGAGTCTCTTTGAGATGTTGGATGTGCAGTCCCTAGTACTGAGTAGCTGACCTTTTTTATTATTCTTAAATTAGGCATGAAGATAGAAGTGATGTTATATGAAATGCATTAGTGTAAATGCATCTTTAAAGACTTTAAAATGTATTGAGTTGGAAGAGTTTGGGTACAGTACCTTTAGCATAGGGAACACACATACGGTTAACTACACAGGGAACGTTTTTTAAGAATAATTGATAGGATGCCATATCTCATGTAACAGATTTACTAGAGCACTTGTGAGCTTCTCCTGTGTGACGCCATGCCTTTTTGTTTTGATTTTCATGTCTGAATAGGATGCAAAAATAGTAGTTGGTGAGGAAGAGATGGCCATTTTAAAGAGGATCGAATATCTGTACACACAGGAAATCATTCCTTGTTTTATGCAAAACATGGCTTCATTTGGTAATGTTTGCAATTAGCAGGAAGAAAATACAATAGCTTTTTTTGTTTAAACATTACATACAACAGAAAAGTACTACAGCTAAATATCACTCTGCCTTTCTGTGAATCCTGTTAGAGGCTGATTTTTCACTGTGCTTCTGTGACCGATGAAAAGAGCTGTGTGGGAAGGTGCTGCGTACCTGTTTATTCCAGTCATGTTCATTTCCTTATGAAGTGATGGAATGTGAACCTTCTCTGCTTGCAGAGACCAAAGCATTTTTTGGACATGTTTATACTAGAATACGTTTATATTGAAGTATCTGAAACAGCCAGAGTTGTCTTTTTGTTTGCCGTGCTTAAACTCCCACCACAGAAGCTTAATCATGCTTTTTGTGGCCAAAGCTAAAGGATGCAACCTTTAAGAGCACTTGGAATTCACCTGGTTTTTATTGCAGTGGTTTCAAGATGGTTTTCCATCCTTTTCAATAAAAACAGGGCAGTGCTGAGCACACATGAAAATCCTGCCTATAGTGTCCATCTTTATTATGGAAAAGATTTATACCTTCTTTCCAATTACCTTAGGAGACCAGTTTAATGCAGAAAGTATTTTACTGCTTAAGAGATGAACAATTGCAGCAAGCAGAACCCACGAGTGTTTTCAATTTCAGTAAAAAAAAAAAAGACACGAAAGACCAATTAGCACTTTAAAAGGTTGGTGCAGAAATCAGCGCAGGGCACTGCAGGTTCACGCCTATTTCACAGCAAAGCTTCTACTCCAGTTCTGTGTTTTGCATGTGAGGGACACTGCATGGCATCCGTGTTAAACATAATGAAAATGAAATCACCCCTGCCTCTGTGGGAAAGGGAGGGCTGCACTGTGGTTGTTTATGAATCCCCCGCACATCCGATGGGGTGCGCGGCCTCCGAAACCGACGGTGATGCAGCAGGCTTGCGCTCGGCGGGCAGCGTTATTTCAGGGGCGCGGGGGCAGGCTGCCAAGCGGCAGCTGCTTTTGCCAAGCACCTTGTTTGGAACCCTGACCGCTCAGCACATCTATTCGGGGAATGAAGTGAGGCTCTTGGCGGGGCTCGCCGGCCACTGAGCCTTCTCTGTAAGAGTCCCCATCCGCTGCCGCCAGCGCAGCGTTTATCACCTCCCCAGCCGTCAGCTTTGGCTTCTGAGCAGATCCCCGTGCGTCAGGAGGAGCCGCTCTGTCATCTTCCTTCCTACTTACCTTTTCCAATTAAACACTGACCTTCTCCCCATCCTGCCCTCCGTACCGCCATCCGCTTCTGTCACAGCGGGTTGCTGGGTCTTGTCCCGCATCCCGGGGAATGCCCTGGGGAAGCTGCCGCTGCGCATTGGCATACCCCCTCCTGGCTCGGTACCTCCTTGCCACCCCGGTCTGCTGCACTGCGGGGAAACCTGGAGCTCCTAGTGGGAATACAGCGTGTTTTTAACAGCCTGGTTTAGGTCTTGGCAGCAAGTCTCCAGCAAAATGACAGAAAAAAAAGAGAAAGATGGCCAGCTGCTCTGCATTTGTGGATTGACAGACCATCCTAGTAGAAACAGTGTTTTGTTTCAGTAGCAGGAAGGCCCTTTTCAAACTCCTGGCAAGCTCCCTTCTTCCCTAATGGGAAACGAGTCGGGAGCAACTCCACCGGCAGCAATGGCCAGAGGCCTGGCGAACAGGGCTGCTCCTGCTTACTGCACGTACGGAGTCGCTGTGCCTCACGGGCTGCCTCTTGGAGAAAGCTAGGGAGATGAAATCAGGCTTTTTGGGTGGACATCTTATGGCAGGGACTTGCTTTGCGGTAGCCACCCAGAGGACTGCAAGGTGGAGAAGCAGGCGCCGGGGTGGACACGGGCCTGTTGAGCACAGAAGACACGGGTGCTGCGGCAGAGGCAGAAGCCTTCTCCTCCAGCACCGTTTCCCACAGCGGTGCTCTGGCAAGGTCATCATGGCCTAGAGCTACGACCTGAGCCCTGCTCCGCCTGGAGCTTGCTCCACGGCAGACAAAACCAGGGCTTGAGCTCCAGCCAAGCCGTGCAGCCGGCAAGGGCGCAGCCGCCTCGGCCTGTTGCAGGCCGTGGCTCCCAGAGGCTCTGATGCGAGACGGATAATCAGACCTGCAGGCCGCCTTAGCCCCACCTGCCGTGACGTCCTGTGGCACACGGGAGCAGCTTGCTCGGGGGTTACCGAGAGGAGTTAAATGGAAGACGCCTGACCAAACCCATTCCCGAAATCTGGCCTGTTTGCTTCTGCTTTTCGGCAGAAAAATTGTAGCGCTGCGCTGGCCAGGCCACACCAGCCAGTGCTGAGAGGTGTGGTCCAAAGCGGTTGTAACAGAGACCCTCAGCAAGAGGCTCGAGGGTGATTTTTTATTGTTTTTTTTAGCTGCTGAAGGCATATGAACAAGTAGTTGCCTTGACTGGGATTTCTGTCATGTCCTTTGTCATCTTCTATTTCTATTTCTCTACGTGTTCCCGCTAGTCTTCTTCCTGTCCTCCTCTGCTTTTTCATGCTCCCTTTCAGACCAGCAAATTCCTTGGATACCAAGACTCCGTGTGTCACAAGCACAAAGTGCATGTGGCTTTGCTGTCTAATCGATTGCTAACAAGGTTGAGTCAGTTCAACCCAGGACTGCTTTCCAAAATCCCTTTTTGTTTTGGTTTGGCGTTACACATTCCTGGAAGCTGCCTGTCCCACGCCTGCCACAGGCATTGCGCTTCAAGCAGGTGGAGCTTGCAGGAGCACGGACCTGCAGCTGGCGGTGCCTTGCCTAGTAAGCAGTGCACGACGGGTTTTTGAAGAGAGTATAACCATAAAATAATTGCAACATTAGGAGGGCATTCTGTGGTGAAGGAACGATTAATTTTCATGCTTTCTTTTTTCTTCCCAGTCTTGCTCTCTCGGTTCCCTAATACCCACAGTAAATTACTTCCAGTGTTCAAATCTATGGAGCGTTCTTGCGTTGGGTAATTGTTCTGAACGCAGCACAGCACTGAAATTCAAACTCCCTCATCAGTTGCCCATTATAACATACTTGGCAGTTCAGCTAATGGCCTGTGAGGCAAAACAGAAAACAAACTGTCCCTCTGCATCTACGCCTCCTCTGAAGCGCTGACAAGAAGGAAGATGCCTATAGGATATATTCAGCACATATGACTTAGAAGATATAAGTGGAGCATTACAGGGCATTTTTACAGTGTAATGAGTATGCTGTAGTATTAAAACAATATTTACCCAATGACAGAAGTGCTTTACATTGCTGTTTTGCCCATGATAAAGTGTTGTTGGAATCCACCTCCTTCCCCCTCAGCAGACAGTACTGCGGACAGTTTTGTCGGGGAACATGTCTGCTCACATAGGTTACTCGTAAAACAGCTTTCCCGGGCCCGAAAGGATTTCTTCTATCATCAGTCAGCAGTGAAGCCCCTTTCCAGCATCCGGGCGTGCATGACAGCCTGGTGTTGGAATGTGCTCCTCTGCAGCCTAGCTTTTAACTTGAAGCTCTGGCAGGGCGCTGGGTAGGTCTGGCTCAGTGACACGGAGCTGTGAAAGTCAATCACCTCGTTTGGGAACGAGGGGAAGCCCAGCGTAGTCTTCTGCCGCCTTTGCCTCCAGCTCCTTAGCAGTGTAAGCACAGAATATCCACACCCGTGGAAGCAGTTAGAGAGGCATGGACTTCCAACGCAGAGCTCATCCCTACGCGATCCCAGAGGACGAAGAGATCGCGCACAAGGTCGCTCACGATGCCCACAGCTCTGCGGGAAACGAAGGCGAGAAACCAGTGTCAAAATTGCAACGTAGGCACAGTGACATAAAACTCTACAAAGAGTTTTGTGACTTTTATGCAAGATTGTAAGTTCGCTCTGTTCAGCTTTGGGGTGCAACCGTGGTGACGCTATTGGCATACCGTACCCGTGTTTTTTACTGTCTGAGCTCTGGGCAGGCTGCGTAAGCCGTTCTCTAATGCAGCCTTTGCCGCTGATCTGTGCTTGGTACGTCGCCAGTTGTAATCATCAACTAAAATTTGGGCTGTTGCTGTGGACTTAATCAGTAATTGCGTCAGAAATTTTTATCAGCGGTTGAAACTGGGCTGGCATTTGCCAAGTAGGCTCTGACTTTAGATTGTTGCTTATTTGGGGCAAACATATAGACTGTTGCACTAATGCAGAAGCATTGTGCTCACCACTGGTTTTACATACATGTGTTTCAAATCAAGGCATATGAGTGTTTTTGCATATTGAGGAGGAAAGCTTTATGCTTTCATTAGCTTTCAAACTTTGTTTCATGTTTTTCCTTGGATTACATTTTGTCTCTGACAGCACTTAAGTAACTTTTAAGCATAACATTCTTAGTACTCAGGAATGGTAGAGGTGATGATGAAGGATCACAGTTTATGTTGTGATAGCTGTTCATTTAGATTGATAAGGAGGATGGTTGAAGTGACTGTGTTTTTTCCCCCCACAGAAAGTATATACATCCATGGAGACCGTTGGTTAACTTTATACTTAACCACCTATATAACATAGTATAATCACTGCAGTTTTTCAGTGTGCTTGTCTCTTGCGTATGAAATAGACCATTCCCCGGTCTGACCTCCTTTGTGAAATTTGCCCACTCATTGTTTCACTGTGAGGACAGTGAATATTTTGATAGCAGTTACTGTTGTCCTCTTCTGCAGAGAGCTCCAGAGAGAGAGAAAAAAGAGCCAGCTAATAATAACTGGTCAGATGTGACCTTGTGTAGGGTTATTCTGTGGCACAGTGTAAGGAATAGATAAAGCACATTCCTTTTTGAACCATGTGGTGGGTGTAAGCTTGCTGATTCGGATGCTGTGCAAGGAATCGGTTCGATTCCTGTTGAACCTGGTGGGAGCCAAGATGTGTTACCCCCTTGAAGGGAAAGGCTTGGCATCTTGCGCAGGACCGAGTGCTCTGCACTTACAGATGCAGGAGGAGATTTCTCTTCTGTGCCTGTGTGCACATGTGTGTAAAGTAATGTCTTAACAAGCTTCCAAATAGATGTTTGAGTCAGTGTTTTTGTCAGCTGTGGTCTGATTGCATGAAACTTGACCATTGCCCTGTATTTGCTCTATGCTATCAAATGATATCAGGGCAGAGGGGTGATCCGGAAAGGCATAGCTTACACAGTCCAGGTATAAGTGAGAAAATGCTTGCAAAGGAAAAATTGAGTGAGCCCTTTTCTGGTACTAGAGACTTAATTAATTGTAACGCAGCTGTACTGGCTGTTGCAGGTGTGGACACGATCCCAGTGAAGCTACTAATTCTTCTGATATTTTGCAGCTAACACACTGTCATTTTATGGTCTTTGAGAAGCAACCAAGATTGCTATTTGAGTATTTTTTCCCTTGTATTGGCCTATGGCTGGGTCATGGTGGAGCATCCCAGCACCCCAGCTGGAGCATTCCCACCTTCCCCCTTGTCCTTGGCCTGATGGGGGGGTGCTGTGAGCTGCTCTTACTGAGATGAATCATAACAAATCAACCAAAAGTCCTGTGACTTTAAACTAAATTCGTAAAATGATTTCAAGTAATGCAAAATTTATGAAAGGAATAATTGGTTGCTCTGGTTTTCAGTAATCTGCCAGACCACATACCTTATAATCTTCCACATTGCTTGTTTAGAGCTTTTGAAGCAAAGTTGTTATATGTACTTTAGAACTATGAATTATTTTAGAATTATCGTTTATGTTTTCCGGTGTGATGCCAGTCCTCAATTATTGTTAACATTTGCCCGTGCTTTCTGTTATTCTAATGTATTTCATCATTTTTACAGTATTTCTTTTGAATTACCTGCCTTTCACATCATAAAAAGCCAGTAAACGTATCTGTAACAATGTTTCTGTTTGTTTTGTGAATTAATTTTTATTAGAGTATGTTGTAGGGTTTTTGTTTCTAAAGAGTTTAGGGGCAGAGAGAAGTTGCAGTTTTATCATTAAGGGAACACCACAAGCCATTAAATCCATGGAAAATCTTTCACTGAGCAGCCTAGCATTAGGCTGGTGCCATTGGCTTTGGAAAAAAAAAAAAAAGAGAGAACCACAGTCAGTGGCAACGTGGGGCTAATTTTCTTTCCATTTCCTTTATTTTTTTTTATGACAGCAACATGGCGAACGCGCTCGCAAACGCCATCTGTGAGCGCTGCAGAGGTGGCTTTGCACCAGCAGAGAAAATCGTCAACAGCAATGGTGAGCTGTACCACGAGCAGTGCTTCGTGTGCGCCCAGTGCTTCCAGCAGTTCCCCGAAGGACTATTCTACGAGGTAAGCTGGGAGAAGTAACTCTGGGCAGATCAATAGCTTAGGAAGTGCTGTGGAAAAAAATGGGCTCCGAAAGAGTATGCCCAGTAGAGGGAGAAAAAAGGGGAAATGTTTCTGTGCCCAGTTGGAGGACATCAGAGTGTACAACCTTATTTAAATGCGTAGCCTAATGTTATCAGAGTTAAGAAAAGAACTACTGGAGATTTCTCTTCCAGTAGTTTTTTTTTTCCTTGAAGTCTATGAGGACTATATGTTATATCAGCAACATAGGGAAAGCATCCTTCTCAGAGGAGAGCCATCATATAGAGGGAAACCCCAGCATCCTGCAGTACTTAGGAGGTTTATTGCTGAGTGAGTGAGGCCTGTACAGCATCTGAAATATTGCTGGTAGAGATGATCTGTAAGCCAGCATGCTGAGGTCAAGATGTGTTGACAGCTCAAACCAGATGGGTCCCAAGGCAGGTCAACCCTAGAGTCAGGTAAGCCTAGAGTTTAATGTGCTTTCAAGGGAAAAAAACCCACTCCCACTCAACATTTCTTAGCCCCACGTGGATTGCCCTTAAGCTCCAGGTGTGTGTTGGTATCAGAATAGTTTTTCCCCTACCATGGGGATTCAGGAGGTGGCTCAGCTATTTCAAGTGCAAAGTGGCTTTAGTGAAAGCTTTAGACTAGTTCATAAAACCTGAAGTGATCAGTGTAAGGAAGGGTAGATCATGGGAGAGAGGGAATTATTACCTGAAGTTTGCGGATGGGGAGCAGAGGCTCAGAGAGATTAAAGGTAGAGTTCTCAAAGGTATCAAATTTATTTAGTCGCTGAAAATCCTATTCCAATCCACTTTCACATACAGTGTGCCATCGTTGTGTCACAGGTACAATAGTTCATCTTCCACAGTAGTACTTTTAATTTTACAGAGCCGTGCTATATGGTGAGGAGGAGGAGGCTGGGGGAGGAGAGTTGATTGGAAAAGAGAGTGGCAAAGCAGATTCCTGGGTTTGCTTTCTCTCACGCTGCTTGAGGATCAAAAGATTTTTCGGTGCTGTAGGGATAGTGTTGCACAATTTGTGGCAAATGAGCCACTAGTGGTCCATAAGAAATCAAAAGGTAAGCTGCAAAGCAGTATTAATTAAGAAAAGACAAAACAAAACACCCCCTAGATACTGACACACTGCATTCTAACTGTTAATATATAATGAGGTGCTGCCTGCTTGCAGGCATGGTAGAGTCCACCCTGATGTGTTAAGACCTGTGGCAAATGTAAAGTGATACAACTATTTTAGAACTAAAACATTTGTTAGTAAAATTGTCTTAAAACGATAAAATGTATTTTCTCTAAATAATGACTGCTTTATTCATAATTTTTCTGACTCTCAAAAACAGTGGGACAATCCATGGACCTCTTTCAGGTAAAAGTTTGAGAAATACTGCTTCAGGCAGCCTGTATCTCCTAGAGGATGGAGTAGGACTGCAATGGAAAGAAAGTCTTATGTTTGCACCTAGTCCAGGAATATTTCAACCTCCCTGTTGCTCATGTGTGGCCATACCTGAACCTCCCTGGCAGGGGCAAGCATCCTGATGGTGTTCAGATATATCGGGTGCAGGCATTTTGCTTCCTACTGCTACCTTGTTAACGTTCATATTCATTATAGTTGGTCTTTGAGCACTTTGTTGCTGCAGAGCCATGCTTTGTGTTAACGACAGTAAATCAGAAGTGAGTGTTCATAGATTGTCTAGGGAATAAAAGTAGCCCTATGTAGTTATTAGATTATGTTTTGGTTAAAGTTGCTGTTTTTTTCAGGCTGGTTAGAGGCTTGCAGTGTGTTTGTTCTTGAGAAATGTTCCACAGAAAGTGGAAAGTTTCAGTTAAGAAAAGCTACTTTTTGCCACAGCTATTACAGAGATAAAATGATGATTAGGATTAAGAGAATATCCAAAGACACGTGTGTGGCTTGAACTGTCCTCTCGTCCTCCTAGTGCTTACCACAAGATCTTGCAGTTTCTCTCCACACCAGCCAGTCTCTGCTGCTGTCGAAGAGAGGTACTTTCCAGTCTGTTTGCGCTGAAGTGCTCTGACAGCCTTCAGATGAGGGCTCATAAATCTCACCCAGCCTTTCTCCCCCATCTGTATTGGCCTGTACTTGGCATCTTCTAAGGAAAGTGAATGTCCATATTGTGCCAGTTCTTGTGCCTTTGGGGCTGTTTCAGCTTGGAAATTTTTGGCAGAGCCCTCTCCTCTGTCTCTGCACCCTTTTGGGTGTCCACACGTGTCCCGTGCTGCCAGCACAGCTCTCACGTAGCACCGAAGTGGTCAGTGAGATGGTGGCAGTGGAAACCCTGGCACGGTTCCTGGTGGTGGTGCAGCTTAGGGAGAAGGAGGGACAAGGGCAGAGCTTGCTCTTCTTTCACGCGAGTTGGTTTAGCCCTGGTTGGACACCTTGGCATGCAAGTTGGGAATGTAATGGGTGACAGCATGTTGGGGAGAGGGGGGAACAGGAACAGCCCTAAGCAGGTGGAGGGTGGGCTTAGGTTTGCCAGTGCTCAGGAGATGGCTGACAATGCTCTGAGGACTTGAGGTGATCGGTATCACTGTGAGGAAACAGTGACTGGAGAAGAAGGGCAGAAAGGTTATCTTCCTCTGCCTGGTTTAATGCACCCTTGAAGAAGATGCATGTGGAGGTGTGGCCAGGTAATGTGTTTTTCTGAGCAGCTTCCCTGTGGGTAAACGCAGGCATTGTTGGTAGGCCTGCATTAGTTTGTGTTTATTCTGTGTCCGGTTTAGCTAAGCTACTGTTTCTTGGAAATGATTTCGGGAAGTCAAATATTCTTCCCCTGCCTATCGCAAGCGTTGCAGAGTTCCCCCAGTTAGTCATTAAGCTGCTTATCGCATTCGCACTCAAACGCTGCCGTGATAAGCTCTCATGCTCTGCTCCACTGTGGTGGGGTGGAACCGGTCAGGCCACGCTGGAAGAAATGCAGGCGTAGGTCCTTCCCTGGAGGTCTCTCCCACTGGAGACTGTGGGCACCTCACCTTCAGACAGCAGAAGTCAGGAGGGATGAATCCTACCTGGAGTCCAGCTGTTTGTTTAAAGCCCTTCTGGGGCCCTTAAGAGCCCTTTGGGAGACAGTAAGAGCCTCTTTCTGTGCCCTTTTGGGAAAAGGCCAGCCTGCTCTGTGCTGGGGGGGAGATGAAATGGTTTGGAGAGCTGCATCCCACGTGGAAGAGATACAGCAAAATCCTTATGAAGCACTCCCAAGAGTACTCCTGTAACTGGGGAATCTGTATTGCTTTATTATTATAATTTTTACTTAAATAGAAAGCCACGTGACTTTTGCTTTATCAGGCCTAAATGAGAGGAGAATTCCTTTCAGTTTTTGTTTATTTTTTTAAGGTGTTTGTAATAACCTATAGCAAGATAAAAGAAAGGTGCAGCTGCAGTGAGCTTCTCAGGTTTATTTCTATTCCATTTGCACCTGGAATGTTTTCTTAAATTGGGCTTTACCAGAAACTACCTCAGAGGAAGTGTCTTTAAAGAATCAGGTTTTGTGCATGTCTTTCCATGTCGTAAGTTAGTAAAGATGTGGAGATCAGCTGGAGATAATGTTGGGGTGAAATGTTCTATGCAGAACCATGTAACTCATAGACCTCCACCATACAATAGTCCAATGACCTTGCTTTTAAGATACGTCTGTGGGATTTGTTACAGAAGCCTAAGGCTTTATCAAATGGAGGCACTGCTGGGTCATCCACAAATACAGCACAAATGAGCCAAGAAGGTTGAAAATATAAACAAGACCGAAGAGTAACCAACCTCCCTAACACAAACCTGTTTGGTCTGCCCATATCAACATGTGGTGGCTCTGAAATCCAAGCAAACTTGTGCATCTTCCATTGTACCCAACTGTTTATACAAAGCTGGAAGCTTTCTGCTTTTCCTCAGTTTAAAGAGGATTATATTTGGCAGGAAGCAAGCACAATTCGCAATGAACCAATAATCTTCGTTACTCTTTGAGACAGTAATAGTCCTCTGTCTCTCAATTTAAAAAAAAAAAAAAAATTTGATAAATTGCTAGGATAGGCTTCTGGAATAGTCTGTATAGCTCACGAGTCCTTCTGATCCTTGTAGCTGCAGTTCAGGTTGGGCACAAGAATTAAGTTTCTGATCTCAAGTTTCCAGTGACTTCTAGACCATTTAATTAAATCACCACCCTGCCAATGGCTCTGTATATTGCACAAGTAATTACTGTACTTATATTGTATTTGATCCTTGAAATTTCATAGTGTAAAAGGAGATTGCTGTATTTGCTATCCATGCACCAAAACTTAATTTGGGGGTAGTATTTTATGCTATTCTTGTTTTGTGTTAGGCTCAGTACAAAGAAAGAAGTGGGGTTTTCCTGCTATCCCTCTTTCCAGTGTTTTAAACTGAGACGTTCAAATCCAAACATACCTAATATTGTCTGTCTGGTTTTAACATGCTAGTTGGCATTTGTGTCTTCTAATGATGCGCCTGAAGGTATCTAAACATTTCCTTTCACTTCAGGACATACTCGTCTACATGTTTTTACATATTCCTCAGTTAGGTCGCTAATGCAGTGCTGTAGAACTTTTTTTTCCATATGTTTTTTTTTTTTTTCCTATGTGAGCTTGAACTACAACTGAACTTCTCTAAGCTTTGAGAAAATTCAGCTCCAAATCCAAATCCCCTTAGATCAGTTCCCAATTTGATCTAGTGTATTTAATGAATTTTGTTCCATAAAATCTCCTCAAACAAGCATCATGAAAGAAAAGCATTATTTCTCTTTATGTTTTGGCTGTACTGCTCCATAAATTGCAAAGGCTTCTGTCCCTGGGTGTTCTTCCTCCCCCCAGACTTACTTCCTCCAGTGTGCTGGGCCATTCTTACAGGAAATGCAGAGTGGGGAAGGGATCAAGTAGGTTCAGGGAAAATGCTTCCCCCCAGGAAAGGCTTTCGAAAGCTAATTTCCTGCCCAGAATTCTATCGGTTGCATCAGATTTTCGGCAGTCTGTCAAAATTCAGGCATCCGTTGTGATGTAAAGGGGTGACAGAAAAGTGCTGTGTGCTCTCAGCAGTATTAAAGGAATAGTGTTCTATTAAAACGCCACGTGCTAACTAGGAGCTGAATTAAGGTGGGTGGATTTAGTGCCTGTTTTTTTTAGCACATGGTCTGGTTTGGTTTTTTGTGCAACTCCTCATCTTCTACTACCCAGTTGCATCTGGAAACAACATGGTATGTTACAGTATTTATGTCAAGGGCATGCTCCTAATCTCTCTAACTTTTGGCTTGTTTTCCATTTGCAGTTTGAAGGGAGGAAGTACTGTGAACACGATTTTCAAATGCTTTTTGCCCCTTGCTGCCATCAGTGCGGTAAGTCTTACATTGAGGTGAAATGCTTCACACTGATCACAAATGGGAAGTCAACGTGTGTTGCTGGGGGAAGGTGTGCAACCCTTCTGTATCTCCTCTGGGAGGTGGCCCCACACATCTGAACTTCCAGAATGAACTAGGCTTCAGAGAACTTGCGGACCTGCTTTTCCTAAAGGTCATCAAACAATAGGTTTAAAAAAAAAGTTTGCATTATTTGAGTGAATAGTTTAGCTGTTGATCCAGTGACTCAATGAACAGACCATTCATGAGCTCCTGATTATCTGCATCTACATGCATGTGCTCATATTCAGCCCTTCTTGTGCAGCTGAAACCCTCTGGCAAGTCTGTCATCTGTTTTGACAATTAAAACCCATCCGTGTTGTCCTCCTCCACAGAAGCAGTGACAGTCTTTATCATCCAGTGTCACCATCAACTGATAAAGTCAGCTGGTCACCTTTCATATTTTTGAAACAAATTCCTTTAAGGCTTCAGCTTCTGATGTCTACGCCATGTAATGCTGAGGGCTGCATTTTATTTGTCGCCGTTGATGTAAATGTTTGCGTGTCTGCTATGCTGTAATCAATTGCAAGTTTTTTTCCTCCATGTTCGCTGTGTGTGACATGTTTTGCTTGGGCAGGGATGAGAAGTTGTTACTGTACCATTGCTTGAACTGGTCTGGAAGCTCTTGTTTTTCTGCAGTGCCTTGGCAAGCCACTACAACTTTCACTTACCTTAGCAAGGCCTTTGCCTTCTGCAACGGGCGGGGTTGGATACTGGGAAAGGGGGAAGCAGATGTTCTGGAGCTTTGAATTTAAAGCTGCAGATTTGAACAAGGAGGGGAAGAGGAAGGAAGGCCTTAGTGGTGATATCTGAGCAAACCTGAAGTATGCGACAAACCAGAAAGTCTGTCGCTTCATTCCTCCTACAGGCCAGTCACTTCCCAAGTGTGAGGAACCGTTGTATTCCTCTGGTCACTCTGCAGTCTCCTTCCTTTGTCCCCTTCCTGCTCCTGTGTGCCAGGACTTCCCCTTCTGCATTCCTGCTTCTGGCCTGGAAAGTACTTTTGTGAACCTTCCTCTCTAACCCCTTGGAACACAAAGCGCTGCTCTTCCTGCCCACCAGCGTTGTCCACACACGGCTGAGCTCTGCTCCCTTCTGTTAGCACTGTTACCCCCCTTTGGTGAGTTGGGCAGAGGAGACTTTACCTCTTCAGCACGCAGGAGCCTTTTGCAGGAGACCGAGGCCCCAGGCAGGGGGGTATGGAGGAGCTACACCACGTATCTCCAGGGTCTCCCCTGCCCAGCTGGCACAGCTCCTCATCTAGAACAGCTTCTGCTGCTCCTACCCGGGCTCCTCGTTGCACCAGCTCTATTAAAAACTCATCAGTTTTACGTACTGACTTCTTCCAACAGATGGGTTAAAAGTAAGTGAATTTGCTGGAGGGTGTGACTGGCTGGCTGGGCTGCCTCCCAGGTCACTCTGCTCTTTTACCTGCAGCACCCAATGGGTCCTAACTGGAACTGGGCTTTTCCAGTGTTTGGATTTAGTAAGGGTGGCCAAAATCAACAGGGCTGTTGTCAGCAATGATGCCTCAAGCTTTCCCAACATTTTTAGAGTCCATCAGGATTTATTCTTGAAAAGCTATGACTTCATGGGAATGCCTCAGAGTTCCGTGCTAGACTTCATTTCGTTCACATCTGTTATCTGCCTGATCGTTTCCCTTTGACAGCTGTTTAATTTATAGGCTCTTTGGAGCCACGATTCAGCCTTCCTCAGCACCAGGAAGCTGAGCTCCCAACACGTTTTAGGCAGTGTTTGCACTGCTCAAGGGCCTTGGCTACAATGTCCATGTAGAGAACAACTAAATCCTGTGTGTGGTGGATATGGCTCCACTGCCTGTGCAGTAGAGTCACCCTGTGCATGCACAACAGTAATTTTCACGCTTTTTCAGTGCCTCGCAGGACAGGACTCCTTGTGGTAGGTTAGAGGGTTGTGTGTGTTGGATTTACTGTTTAGTATGTATGTTCTCCCACTGCATCTTTGCACTTTGACTCCGTGTTTGGGTTGTTTTTTTTGTTTGTTTGTTTGTTTTGTGCAGTAGGTCCAAGGCCATCCAAGCTCAGTTCTGTTGTGCTTTTAGTACAGAGCCCCTTCAAGGTTCAAGGCTTGGCTACAGACCTAGTGGAGTAGAAGCCACTACTATGTAAATGGCAATTTAAAATCGTCCTCTTCTAAAAGAGGAGAAAGACAAAGATGATAAGGAGACAAGAATGGCATATTATATAAAGAACTCTGTATATTTTGCAAGAGTTTGAGATCAGATAAGCAAAACCAGAGAAGGGACTGAAAAAGTATGATTGCAGATAGAAGGTGGAGAAAGGCTTGTTATACAAATAATAGAAGGTTGTCCATCAGCAAGGACATTTGCTTCTGACCCACAGCAAAAAAGAAAAAAAAAATCCAGAGTTTAGAACCAGAATTGTAATACTGAAAACAATATATCCTACCGGTTTTGGGGGGAGGCAGGCAGTATGTGAGGAGAGGATGTGTAGTGAGGAGATTGTAGTGATTCAGTTGTGGGTTTCTTTCAACTTGGTCTAGCATGGTATTTTATGTCCTGGTATTTTGTTTCTTACAGGTGAGTTCATTATTGGTCGTGTTATTAAAGCTATGAACAATAGTTGGCATCCAGAATGCTTCTGCTGTGATATCTGCCAACAAGTATTGGCAGATATTGGATTTGTCAAGAATGCTGGGAGGTAGGTCTTCACCCTTCCTTCTGTTACTGAGCATGAATAAAATGAAACGAGAGGTGGGACTTAGAGGTTATGGTCCCTAAAGCTTTGCAGTTGAGACAGAGTAACTGAAGTGTCTTTTATGAGAAAAAGCTTTAAGAGTGCATCACAAAACTAAGAATGGATATCTTAAAATATGCGCATAAAATACGAACCATTTATCTACTTCAACAGCAGGTTTCTCGTCAAATGTGTGTTCTCTATCTGGTGACATTTCAGGATCGATAGGGTACACTGTGATATATAATAAGAGAGAAAACATTCAGATGCAGAAGTATTGTATTTTTTTTAATTAATATTTATTTTTCCAACATGGGTTTCCAATTTGAGTCCAGTTTAGCACCTTATTCATCAATAACTGCTTTCCATCAGCGAGATCCTTCACATAATAGGATGTTTTTACCAGCTGTGATCACAAGAATATTTTGCAAATATATTATATGGCCATTGACTTCATATGTATGATATAATACACATAGTTATTTTTACAGAATTAGGACCTCTGTGGCCATTCAGCTTCCAAGCTAAATTTTTAAGAGTTTGAGAGTAAAACATTCAACAGTGAAAATCTACAGCAAACTTTGTTTTCTGTGTTTTAACACAGCTTTAATTCAAATGAGTTGAAGAAATGATACTCCTGTGGTGACAGGAAATAAAATGATAGCCCTCCTTCTTCTGAACTTGGTTTGCCTACCAAAAAAATTGTTTCAAGACTTTTTTTTCCTCCAAAAAAGGCTGATTGAAATGAGGTTCTAATAGATGTTTGGTTTATATTTTTCACTGTACAAATTGGTGCTGGTACTTATCTGTGTTTTTAATGTTGTTTCAGACATCTCTGCCGTCCTTGCCATAACAGGGAAAAAGCCAGAGGCCTGGGAAAGTACATTTGCCAGAAGTGTCATGCCATTATTGACGAACAGCCTCTCATATTCAAAAATGATCCTTATCACCCTGATCATTTCAACTGTGCAAACTGCGGGTAACTTGAGTTCTGCAAGGGAAGACGGGAAAATGCTGTTTTTGTTTGCATTTACATTTTAAAGTGAAATCCAGTGCTGTACAACAGGCAAGAGGGATGAGTTTTGGGTGCTTTGCAGCCAGATGTGTGTCTAGTTATCACTTTTGGGATGGTGGTTAGACTTTTAGTTCAAACAACAGCCGATATGTTGGGGAGTAATGAAAGATTGTACTCTGCAGCACAAGGTGGTACCTTAGGAAATATGTAGTCTGGGCACAGATAAATGTTTCTGTAGCAGCAAAATGATTGATAGCTTATTTTTCTGCTACAAAGGGTAGAACACTGATCCTCTTTGGCTGCTTGAGTCATTATCTTGCCTATGTTATTTCTTATTAGTTGAGTTGCATGCAAACTTTGTTCTCTCCTTTTAAAGACTTTTTCTTAGAAGCTTTCCCTCACCTCATTTTATCAGCTGCAGAATACATAACTGCATGTTTCTACATCCTCCACTTACATACAGATCAGGGGGCATTGTAGGATATAGCACACATTGTTAGTTTATTTTTGGTACAATGGAAGCTATCATTTCAGTGCCATAGCAAAGGCTGATTTGAAAAACAACCTGTAGTATTGTGTCAGTGCCAGTGTCAGCTCTTATTTTTCTTTCTCTGATGTTTGATACCACAGGGAAAATGTAGAGGATTACATTTTCCTTTCAGTTACATTTATGTAAATCTAAAATAAACAGGTGATAAAAGGGCCAGAATATAAGCCAAGCATGACTACAGCTTTCAAACATGTTTGAAAACAGCTCAGTAGCTATTTTCAGAGAGACTTAATGCGTCGTACTTAGCAGGCTTTTCTCAGTTTATTGTGGAATCAATCAGTCTTGTTTAAAAAAAAATTGAATTGTCACATTTGATGCTGCTAAATCCATTATTGTAGTATAAATCCTATTTCTAAAACAAATGCTAAAAATTAAATTCTCTTTTCAGAAACTCTCAAGAGTTGATACTGTTCAGTTCCTTTATTCATGCTCTTGATTAATTAACTTTTGAACAGGAAGGAACTTACTGCTGATGCACGTGAGTTGAAGGGAGAATTATATTGTTTACCCTGCCATGACAAAATGGGTGTCCCCATCTGTGGAGCATGTAGAAGACCAATTGAAGGACGTGTGGTGAATGCTATGGGCAAACAGTGGCACGTGGAGGTAAACATCAGCTGATACATTGTCTTTCACAAATATGAACATTAACGTACTTATCTGGAATATTGCTGATCGATTTCCATGAAAGGATTAGAAAAGTATGCAGCAATGATCAGTATATGCATTCTTCTAATCCTATTTTCAACCTGCTTGTGTCTGGTCTTCCACTGTGAAATAAGAGTTATTTCCAACCTTGCAGAGACCTTTGACTGTGAAGCTAAAATCAGTAATCAAAAGAAGCATTGCAAGGTCCTTATAGAAGCAAATTTCACAAAGTGAAAGGCAGTAAAGCTCTGTGACAACCGTAAACTGGGTGCTGTAACGTTCTTATGTCTTTCACAGTTACCTGCCACGTAAATATCTCTAAAGCACTTTATGTGAGGGTTCATATTTCAAGGGCATGTACAAGATTTAGTTCCATATCTTCCATTTAAATTAGGAAGATAAGCAGTCTATTCCTTTTATTTTGAAAATCTCCTCCAGCAAGTGCTTTCTTCAAAAGAGTGTAATGATGGTGCTAATTATTTTAAACTCTCTTCATTCTGTTCATTGATAACATATCAGAATCACGTTGCTTGACGTTTTTATGTAACTTTTGGATTGAAATGTTGAAGACATTAAAAGAAACATTATTTTAGTGGTCTAAATGTACAAACAAAAAAGTTTTAATTCTCCTTTTCAAGATGGCACAGCTAGCTCAGTAGGCTTCAGTCATGTTCAGATTGTTTGATTTGCTTTCCAGAAAAAATACCATTACTTCCAAGTAATCCAAAAAAATGTACATGGTTTTCTTCATAGCATTTTGTTTGTGCAAAATGTGAAAAGCCGTTCCTGGGTCATCGTCATTATGAGAGAAAAGGCTTGGCATATTGTGAAACCCACTACAATCAGGTAAGGTTGCATATTTTTAAAAATTGTTGTTAAACTCATGAATCAATTTTATTAAAGGAAGATGGAAAACCATAGACATTCTTCTGTTTTCTTATAATCACCTGTGGGTATAAAGCTAATTAGCAGATGTTCTGTTGCACTTAATTTATATGGGTTTCTCTATTCATAGATCTGGCACTGAAAAGGAAAACTGCAGGGATTTCACAAAGGCTAGACGGGCTAACCAGTATCTAGTTGTTCTTCAAGCTTAGTGGTGCTTATGTAGAGAACTGTTTCAAGCTTTTTACATATCTGTGAGATCAGAGCAGCTAATGACACGCAATCTTTCCCAAGAAGTTAAAGAAGATTTGCCATTCAGGAGCTGTGGTTTGACATGAAGCCTTTGTGAGTAGCGTGATTTTCTTTACACCTGCTACTCTAAGATGACCGTATGTTAAGATACACTGCATCACCCAGCTCATTCATTCGGCTGCCAAAGACCACAAAGACTTAATTTGTCAGAGGACACCACCTAGTGACTACTTGCATTTAAATAAGCGCTATATACAGTTCCCGCCAGACTCCCTTAATTGTGCCATCCAGCACCATAATGTATCGACCATTTTTATTTGGAAGCCAACCACAAGGTGTCATGTACACATCTTTGCTTGGCTAATACAAGAGTAGGGATTACCTCTGGGAGTTGTAAGGCATCTGCTAATTACAGATGGATTCTTAATTTGTCAGTGATGAAGGGCAGATGATTGAAATGTTGCTGGCATACTTGTAGACAATAAATGGCATGACATTAGTAGTAATAGTGGTGCATTCATGATAGGGCAAGAACATACACCAGGCAAGAGCTTTACGTCAGCTACTACAGTTAGAAAAAAATACATCAAATTTTGGGCATACAAGCCATTCATAGATTGCTACGTTGTGGACAAATGTTAAGTATGGAAACAGAATGAATGATTTGGGGCCTTTTTTTTTTTTTTTT
>VXAA01006387.1:258865-293116 GCA_013399115.1 Anseranas semipalmata
GGCGGCAGCGGCGGTGCCCGGGCTGACTCGCTGAGGGGAAGGTGCGGGGCAGCTCGGGCGGGGGCCGCGGCGCTGGGGCTCGGTCGGGCCGGGCCGGGCCGGGCCTGGCCTTCCTCGCCCGTCGCGGGACGAGGAAGATGGGGTTGTGGTGTCCCCGTGCCTGGGAGTGCCTCTGAGTCAGCGCTTGCCCGGGGTTTCCCCACGCCGAGCGAGATGGGGCCGAGTGCTGTGAGGAGGGCATGGAGTTTCCTTACTGGAAACGCTTGCCCCGGCCGGGAGCGGTTTACCGGAGCTGTGCAGCTCGCTTACCGCCCGTAAGCCCCCGTGGAGATGTGTGAGGAGTCCACCGGCATGGACAAGTGCAGAACCCTTCAGTTTCGAGAGCTTCAGTTTCCTGAGTTCGCAGCCTCGCTTCTCTTTAGAAACCAAGGAACCTGCATAGCGACACGCCTTCTTAAACTTTCAGTTTTCTTTTACGGGCTGTGCGATTTAATGTTCTTGGCTGTGTGACGGCTTTGTGAAATGACAGTATCGAGAGAGGGAGAACTGGGAGGAAACAGCTCTCCTACTGCGCGTTAGTAGCTGGACGGAGGGACGAAGAACTCCGCACGACTCCATTATATCTGCAGAACGGCGTACAGGTCGTACCGAGCCGACTGATGCAATTCGTGGGACTCTGATCCTGAAAGATCCTGATCTGCTGCTCTGTATTGATTTTATTGCAGAGGTAGAACGTTCAGCAGTGTGTTGTACGGTGCGAGTGCACCCGGCCTCACCATTATACAGCAGGGTCTTTCTGCAGGGCCTGTGTATGTCATCATTTATACCTCTCCACACAGCAACAAAGTGGTCCTGTGACTTTGTTTAACTGCCTCGGGTGCTGTTTAGACTAGACAGTGTCAAGTGTATCACTGCCAGATTCAGGGAGACTCTTCAATGGTCTTGGTGTTCCTCTTGGACTCGACAAAAAAAAAATATTTCCTCTTCTTTTGTTGTGCTCAAGGCCGCCTCGTGCGTATTTAGTTTTTAGTTTTAAGTGATGCTTACAACTGATTGTATAACACAGTCAGTGGTGGAAATAGTTACTGGTTTTCTTGTTGCGTTGATTTTGGAGGGGAGGGTATTACAAGGCTGCAGGCATTTATTTTGAGGTTTCTTTTCATCCCTGTTTACAAGATGTCAAACTCCCCTCTGGCATATGTCAGTGTGTCCTTGTAGTACTTCAGAATACAGACTGAAGATTAGGAGGCCTGCTTTCATTTGAATTCACTTTTTAAAATTTTGCATGGATAACTTGGGGATGGGAGAGGAATGGAGACTCACAATTCGAGTGTATTTAGAATGTGAACACTTGTCTCATGTTTGGAGTCACAGATGTAGCTAGCTCCGGTATTTTTTGGTTCACAAACAAAATCTGCCTTTGAACTGGTACCAGGAGCTCCTATTTAAAATGTGTATTATCTAGCTTCTACCTTGAAGTTTTCACTTGGGACTTAGTAGTTCTCAAGCTCATTCCTTTGACTCATTTCCTCCTGCCCATGCTTCTGCCTTCTTCCCCTCTTGCCTGATCTGTGTCTGTCTTCTGTTTTGCCTTTTTTTGCTTTTGTTTCCTTCTTCTACCCCTCAATAAATACCTTTGGAGACTTACGCTTCACCTTTCACCCACAGAGCGAGTGTGTTCAAGTTATCTCAGAGTGATAGCATTAGAAATAAATTACTGCATTGATGTGTTTTGTATACAAACTGAGGGGGGGATTTTTTTAGTCGAGGAGAAAACATGTTCTACCTATATTTAAACAGTAGTATGATGACATGTACTACAGCAGGACTCAGTAACATCTTCAGCTTAGTTTGTAGGGTTTGTTTTGTTTTGCAACATGGTTACATTGCAACAAAAAAAGCTTAAATGTAGCTGACCCCATTCTTCTACCCTCTTTAGTCAGAAGTGTTTATGAAATGTCACAAGTATAAAGGCTTGTTGCTTGCTTCACTAGTAACCTCAATTTTGCGGTAGTAGCCTTTGCCAGTTACTGGAAAAAAGTATTTTTTTTTCATTACATCTTTGAAAACAAAGCCTTGGGTCTGAGGAGTGGACTGGAGCTGATAACTAGTCATCAAATTCAGTCTTTTAAAAATATTAGGAGGGTCTTCCTATTCACTTACTTGAAAAGTATTGTGCATCTAAAATGTGCTTGTCATGTTTTTTCCTCTTCAGAAATCGATGAAAGGATTCCTTTTTGCTAAGCTGTATTTTGAAATAAAAGAATATGAACTTGCTAAAAGGTAATGTGTGTTGAATTATGTTGTTGTTCTGTCCTCTAAAGTGTAATAGAAAAGTTAAATGAATATGAAGTAGGCTGGGGAAATCAAGATCGCTGTCATGCTGTTTTAAGGTAGCAGTAAATATGGGTATTGGATGCTGTTTAAATCTTTATAAGATGATTAGTTACATGGTACTGAAAAGCTCAGCTGGTTGAAATGGCTTTTATTCCATTGTATTATGTAGTTCTTACAGTTTCTGTGAACTACTACTTTATTAAAAAACACCAATACTTCCTGGCAAATAAGTAGCATCTGTACATGTAAAAATAATGCTGTTCCGTACTTTAAGGTCCAGACCAGCTATCTAGAACTAAATATGGCTATATTTCCTATATGACAGATTAAATTCCCACTTCAACTCCGCGAAGGTGGGAGGGACAGGGAGACTCATCTTACTGAGGAATATTGATCCTTTTGTTTTTTTTCTGCTCCATAGGTATATATCTACATACCTCAATGTACAAGAGAGAGATCCCAAAGCACACAGATTTCTCGGACAAATTTATGAAGCTGAGGATAACATCGAAAAAGCTTTTGGGTGTTACAAGGTAAGTACTCCACTACCCCCCTGATGTCCTGCTTTATTCCTTTGTAAATGGACTTTTAAAATCCTTCTGTGCTGGACATTTCTTAAACACATAGAAGAAAACATGTTCGTGGAAAAAGTGTATTATGTATGCTTTCTGTTGCCAAATGTGTATATGATGTACTGCAGAAGGGAGTCTTCATTTGATATAATTTGCTTCAGTGGTATTTTTAAGTTGATTCTTTTGTGTCCTGGACTAGATCTCTGTGCTACCTGCTATTAAATTCTTTCCGTGTCATACGTTGCCCTTTGGACTAAGGATCTGTGACTGCTGTAGAATTCCCTCGTAGGGACTCTGGTGACAGCAGTAATCTAGTTGCTACTGCAAGACCAGACCTAAAGTGTTTTTTAGTTGTTTGTGGTTTTTGTGTTTTTTGGTTTGTTTTTTGGGAGTGTGGGGTGGGGCAGGACAAACATAATTTTCATTAGGCAAGCGTGTAAATGTAAAATTCACAATCAGAATGCCCTTTTTCAGGTTTTGGGGAGGGAGAGGATGTGCTCAAAAGCTTTGTTGCCACACATCCCAGTGAAGTACTATCGCTTGTCTTTGTGTGTGACTTAATTCCATCTTTTTTCAGAAGTGTCCGTATTGAGTTAGACTCAAGGTACTTACAGTCCAGCTGCCTGTGGGCAGCAGTAGCTAGTAGTAGGGGCGGAGGAGCTGGCTTTTGCATTATTTCTCTTATGTTCTTCTGAATTCCAGCAGTTGTATCTGGGTGCTGTAAACTAGTGGTACATTTAGAAAGGGAGGTTTTTCTTAATGTATTCAGAAAGTATTTACCGATAGATCTGACTAATTTGAATACCTGGGTCTTTTTAATTAGTGGTGTAATTTTCTTTCCTGTTCTACATGGATTGCAAGATCAAGTTACCTTTTCTCCTATTTTTTTCCCATTTGTGTGCATGGGGAAAACTAGCGTTCTGTGGAGTTGAACCCAACACAGAAAGATCTTGTACTGAAGATTGCAGAGTTACTATGCAATAATGACATTACTGATGGAAGAGCGAAATACTGGGTCGAGAGAGCTGCTAAGCTCTTCCCTGGAAGTCCTGCTGTTTACAGATTGAAGGTAAATTCCAAATTCTAATGGCTGTTCTGTGACTTAAAGAAGCTTTCAGTGTCTGACTGCAGCACTTTTTGCATGTCATCTCATGTAAAACGTCCTGGCTAAATTATTTTAGAATCTTGAATATTAAATTCATTAGATGTTAATTTCCTTGCAGTCTGACACTTTTGTCTAGCTTTTAAGAAAACTGCAGCTGCAGACTTTTGTACACTTTTTAAGGTTTCAGGGTTGACCCTTTTCAAAAATGCAGGGAAACTGTGTTAGTAATCACATCCAAGAAGTTAAGACTAGGTAGGCAATAGGTGATCTGTTGATTGTGTGACTGGCAGGAAGGTAGCGGGCCTGAGAGCTCAGATTTCCTTGCTCTCTACACTGCTTTTTAGTTTTTTAAATTTGGTTTTAAAACTGCAGAATGTAGGAAATGCTGTAATTCTCAAATACTGTGCAAATGCCTTCAGTCAGATAATCTCACTCTTGCACAGGTATTAGTTTTGTGTAGCACAGCAGCAATAGCACTTAGTCTTAAGATGTTTGTTTTTAGACAAGCTATTCTGTGGCAGGGTATGCTGGCTTTGAACCGAATGGTTTGACAATCTTAACATACCATCTATAAGAGGCAAATTCTGAAGTTTTTTCCTATTATCTCAATTTTTAAATGTTTGACTATTTGGTCAAACTTTATAATATCCGAAAGCTTTTTGGAGTAGTTTGAGTAACGTGGTCTATGTAGTGGAGGTAAGAAAACTGCCTAGTAATGTAGTTGCCGAAAAGGCCCGCATGGAAAACAAAATATTAACATGTTGCCTTCATATTTAATAGGAGCAGTTGCTGGATTGTAAAGGTGAAGATGGATGGAATCAGCTTTTTGACTTGATTCAAGCAGAACTCTATGCAAGACCGGATGATGTCTACATTAACATCAGACTAGTTGCGCTCTACCGTTCAAATAATAGATTAAGAGATGCTGTTCTCCATTGTCAGGAGGCACAGAAGAAAATACCTTTGCAGTCAAGCTTGGAATGGTGTTCCTGTGTCGTAGAGACATTTGAGGTGTTTAGTCATATTTTGATGTTGTGATAATCTTCCATATCCTTAAAAGTGGTTTGTGTCTCTTAATTCATTACACTGACAGGTATTTCTCAAGTGATTTAACTCCTTCAAATGCAAGTCTACTGAAACCAGTCAAATTACAAAATACTTCTTAGGAATTTTCTTCCTAAAGTTAAACCTTATAGAGTTGTTTAGTTTCTAACTTCAAAACTGAGTTAGATACAGCAGTTCCATCAGGGAGAGAATTGTTCGGGCATATAGTTCCCTGGAACTTTGCTGTTGAAGATTACGTTAAGGTCTCACTTGTGAAACTAGATTATGCAGTAAATGTGTTTTGGAGAAGTACTGTTTTTGCCTTCATGGATGGATGACTGTTCCTTACCCTCTGATGAACCTTCTTCTTTAGGAATACCTGGAATCTGTACAAGACTTGGAGTCTGATAAAAATAATTGGAGAGCTATCAAGAAAGATCATCTGCTGGCCTATTCCAGCTTTGTTAAAATGACACTTTCTTCTAGAGATGTTCAAGAATGCCGAGAGGCACTTGAAAGGTATTTTTTTAACTTTTCTGTATTTAAAACAAAACAACTCTCTAAGAATTGAACATTTTTTTGTGGGTCACAGAACATTTACCAGGCTTCAATTTCACTGCTTAACAAGTTTGTGGATGGGAGAGGAGATTATGTACTAGAAAGAAACCACAAAGAAAGGTTCTTACTAGGCTTGAACCCCAAGCTATAAGCCTTGTTTGAATAGTCAGCACACAATCATGGAGAAGACTCAATGTTATCTTGGGTCAATCATCTTCTTTCCCTTCAGTAGGAGAACGTTGTTCTGTACTTCAGCAACTAATTAATTCAGATTTCCCAGGCATTTGTGTATCAGCTTTGTCCTGGTCAGGTTACAACAACACATGCTGAAATAATTAAGAATTTTAGGCATATAGTATAATAGGGAGGGAGGAAGCCACATGCAGTAAGAACGTTCTCCTTCAGGGACAACTGATAGTGTTTCAGGGCCAGCTAAGCCAGTTGATTTCAAGGTATATCATCTGTGTCACAGCTGAAGTTGTACAAAGCAGTGTTTTTACAAAAGACAAGGTAACAACCATTGCATAAGTGAGAAACAAAGTAAATCAATAGAAGTCAGTAAGAAAGGGAGAATAATGGAAATTAGGGAACATAGATCTTCACCAGTGAATTGGCTACAAACAATGTTCTTCAGTCTGTTCATCTTGAAAGAGTATACGAAGCAATACAGGCAGTGGATGCGGGATAGTTAATCCCCAAGTATGTTCCTCCCACCAACATTGACCAAAAACATTTTGGGTTTTCTTCTAACACTTTATTAGAGCCCTTCAAGGCAGTTAGATCTGAAGCACTCCTAGATCATGGCAATGCTAACAGCTATTACAGTTCTGTCGGATTACTGAAAGAGTGTTTAACTGTTTCTTGGAAAGCCACTCCTGAGTGGAGATTGTTTACTAGCCTACAGCTACTCAGATTGCTGCAGTACCTCTTATTTTGAAGAGCCAGTCTAACTGTATTTTGGGTCTGTCTGTAGCTTTTACCAGCCTTTGTTCAGAATGAGTCTTTTCTACATTTTTTTTCTACAGTTTTGATCGTGTGCTTCACTCAGTGAAACCGTATGTGAATGGGACTGATGAGTTGTCTCGTACCTTCCTCGAAATGAAAGGACACTTGTACATGCATGCTGGAACTTTGCTACTGAAAATGGCTGAGCACAATGAGGCACAGTGGAGAGATGCATGTGAACTGGCAGCACTGTGTTATTTGATAAGTTTCCAGGTAAGTCATTTTTCAGTTTATGCATTTAGTCGATGCAGTTCTTGGAACACTGTTGAACACCTTTATTCCGAAAAGAAACCAGTGTTCGTAAAACTCCCTTCTCACCAAATCTTACTGTTCCACAATTCTTTAAAAGATTTCAAATGACATGTATAGAATAAAAGTGTATCATCAACTGTTTTTCCTGTCAGAAGTAAATTGACTCATAAAGGCTAATGAGTGTATTTCCAACAGTCTGTTCCCTTTTCTGCAATACAGCTGAAAATAGAATGAATAGTAAGCTTATTGGTGTAGGGAAGGAAGGGGGGTAACTGGATAACTCCCATATACTTGTTGCATAGGCAGTCAGCAGAGCTAAAAAAAAAAGTCAAACTTAATTCTTTGCCTTATGAAATAAAATTGATTTTCCTATTTTGCGCTATTGCTTGCATTCTGGGCATTACTTTCTCTTGTGTGTGCTTAGCACTACTTGCAATAGTTACAATTGCCCACCTCCCATTTTTCAGGGATATGTTACATAGTACTTTCAGAACTGGGTATTTTTCTAAAGTTTTCTTATGCCGGAAAGAAGCCTGTTTCCTAACTTTTGAGACTAGTTTAAGTGATCTGCTTGGTATTGTAAAGAAGCTGTAACAGTTCTCTCCTTTCTTCACCAGGTTCCTAAACCAAAGTCAAAACTAATAAAAGGGGATCATACTGGACAAGATACGCTGGAAATGATGGCCTGTGATCGAAAAAGCCAGTCTGGTAATAAAAAACAATTAAAAAAGTTCATAGTTCCATTTTAGTCTTATGAATAGCTACTTTAAGGGTTAAGTGACTTTTGTTAAAGAATATGTTTGGTGTATTGAAATATGCAATAGAACTTTCTAGATTCTGACTACGTACAAAATGCAAAACAGCTTGATCCTGACATCTAATGATTTTTTTTTTTTATCCCTTCTCTTCAGCATGGTGGCAGATTGCATTCTCTCTTTTCAAGTGGGCTTTTTCTTCTTTTTATCACCGGGACACTAACATAGAACTTAACTTATAGCATCTCCTAATCTACAGGAAATGGTTTCTGCCTGCTGATTCTATTTTACAAGTATCGGTAGCCCCAAGCATAACAGCAAATACTACTGTTTTCCTGTCTTTTCCACCCCCTTATTTGTACATCAGCTTTGCTGTTTTTATTGCTAGGTTTAGGCAGTCTTTCAATCTACACACTCCTATGGCCCCTAGATGAAAACAAACAAAAAACCACTAGACATCAGGGTGAATTATTCCAGAACGGGTTGTGATAAGACCAACTTCTACTTGTATTACAGCTACTTATTTTGAAGACGGTTGCAATGCCTCTAGAACAATAATAATTAAAAAAAAAAAAAAGTCTGTTTTCCTGGAGAACTGGATCTACAAACGCTTCGGGACTGGTGTCACTAGAGTCTTGGAAAGCCTATGTGCTGAAACACTGACCTAATTACAGGGAGAATTTAAGTAACCAATTTATAGGTTTCATAGGGGGAAATCTTGATTCTCAGCCTTCAGTAGCCAGAACAGCCAGCTATATCAAAAATTATCTTCCTTAATTAAGTTCACTGTTTGTTTATATGAAGTGATATTTTTGTTTTCTAGGTCATATGCTGCTGAACTTAAGCCATGGCAAGCAAGACTTCTTGAAAGAGATTGTGGAATCTTTTGCAAACAAAAGTGGTTCATTCACATTGTTTGATAGCCTCTTTGAGAGTGGAGCTTCTAGAGAGAGATCTTTTCTCGGTACAGATGATATCGGAAATGTCAGTACACAAGCACCAGTGCAAGCAGAACTTAATAAATACGATATTGGTAAGTGGTGTTACTTCCTGAAACTGTCTGTACCAGAGTTTCGCTGTCAGTTTTCAGAAACTTTTAGACTATTAAATCTGTTTTGCACATCTACTCTCTGTTAGGTAATTTTAGACAATAAGGCTTGTGGTCTTTTCCCTTTTATTTATNAAGAAAGTTTATACTACATCCTCTCCTAAGCAGTTTATTTGTAGTATTTTGTCTTATGTATATACAAATACAACAACAAAGGCCCGTGCATATTGCACACAGGCTAAAGATTTTCCCTGTTTCCCTAGGGAAATAAGTGCGAAAGCAGTTTAAGCATAATGGCAAAAAAAGAGACTGACTTCAAAGTAGAAATTAAGTGTTCAAGTTACTTCAACTTTGCTGAAAATGTAGATTTCGTGAGCATTACAGAATTAGAAAAACTGAAGTATTTCTGTACAATACATTAGTTTAACCTGATACCTCAAAATGGAGGAGGATAAGATATAAAATCCTTACGTACTTCAGTGGAAATGTTATCTCCATTCTTTGCTTTGATAGAAAAGCTAAAGTATTAATACGCTTGGCTTGTACACTCCTATGAATTAGATGTTGCTTCTTCAAAAGATATTTGTATAATATAAATAAATGCAGAAATCACTTGAGGAATGCTACATCTTATTTTAAAAATACATATTTCCATCTTGTTAGATGAAGGCAAAAAGGTGGGAGGAGGATGCTGGGAAGCTCCTTCAATGGCATAAATGTTCAAAACTCTACTTTTCCTATAATGAAACCCAGCTTTGATTGACAAGTCTTCCTAACTAGGATGCAGATATTAACTTCCTACAACTTTGTTTTTGCATAGGTGCTGTTCGAATGCACAATGGTAGTCTCCAGCACCTTGTGTGGCTTGGTTTGCAGTGGAACTCGATGTCAGTGTTACCCCCAATGCGTAAGTGGTTAAAACAACTTTTTCACTTGCCCCAGGAAACATCAAGACTTGAGACAGATGCTCCTGAATCCATTTGCCTGTTGGATCTTGAAGTAAGTAAACTTTGCAAGTTCTTAAAAGTGCTATACAATTTGAGTGTTTTTGGTATCTAATAATTTTTTTTTTATTTTTACAAAAACAGGTATTTCTACTTGGGGTGGTATTCACTAGCAACTTACAATTGCAAGAGAAGTTTAATGCTCACTACGGTGCACATCAACCTCAATTCCTACCATTGCCAGTGTGCAAACAGCTCTATACCGAAAAGCAAAGATCCTGGTGGGATGCTGTTCGTACTCTTATGCAGAGAAAAATGATGTAAGGCTTTTTAAGTTTGGAAATATTTGAACCAAGCCTTTAGGTAGCTTCTGCTAGAGCAGCTTGAATCGATCCCCATAGATTGTGTGTAAAATTAATTCTTTTTTTCTTGACATATTTTGGACATTGAATTTTTATTGCTGTAGGGGCTTGAGACACTTAAGAGCTTTCTAAAAATGGGGTTTTCATTTCTAATAATGCATTTCTAAACTAGAGGTAGGTTAGGATTAAAACTACTTGTATTCATCAGACAAATGACGTGTGAGCGGATGAAAAATAGGGAATACTTAATTAGACTGTTTCTTCTGATATGCAGACCAGGAACAGCAGCAAAACTGAGGCTTATAGTACAGCATGGAATAAGTACTCTGCGAGCACTGGAGAAGCATGGCCTTCAACCCGCCTTAATTATACACTGGGCAAAAACACTGCAAAAAACAGTAAGCTAAGATTATTTTTAAATGTGTACAATCTGATGTTTTCTCTCATTTTACGAACTAAACAGACTTGCAAACTAAGCATAAAATCAGATGAGAAAGTATTATAGAGAACTGCTGTTAATTTTCTCAGGTAGGTTAGTTGCTCTAGTCACCCTATTGAGTACTCTCTCCCTTACTACTCTCTTAACACTACTTTTAACTGTAGTGTTATTTTCTACCTGTATGTTAACATGGCTCTATAGAGAGGCACCCTGAGGTTTATCACAAGTGTCAGAGAAGCGCTCTTGGAACTTTTCAGGAAAACAACTGCTTCAGAGAAGAGTATGTATGAATAGCATTTGATTTGAATTTGTTCAGATAACATGTGCTTCTATTGCCTGTTCTTCAACAGGGCATTAGCCTTAACTCCTTCTATGACCAGAAGGAATACATTGGACGAAGTGTATACTACTGGAAGAGAGTTTTGCTTATGCTGGAAACTATCAAAAAGAAGAGAAGTATTCCTGAACCTACTGATCCTCTCTTCAAACATTTCCATAGTGTAGACATTCAGGTACAGATTGATTAATCAAAGATTACAGTAAGAGGGTTTATATGTCACAAGTTCATATATACATATAAAACGTGTATATATATGTATATATACACACAAAATGTTGGCGTTTTCTTGCATTGTACAACTATGGTGTTATTACTATAAAACTATTAATGATGAAATTTGGTAGTATCAGAATGTGTCTGATAAAGGGGAAGAAATCTCTCCTCATAACTTTATTCTTAGTTTTAAAACTGTATCTGATTGGAAGACACTGAACTCCCTTAGTACCAACTTTCTTTAAAAAGTATTTTCCTTATTACAGGAAAAAATATTAGTGATATTAACCTTCTCCTGCCTGATTACTTAGTGGATGTTTACATGCACTGCCTGTTCCAAGTATCCATGTATATGTTAGGTATGACTCATCTTTTGCTTTGTTTGCAGGTCTTTCAGGTTGCAGCCTATGAAGAGGAGGCACATATAGCGTTTGCAATGTTGGATGCAGTTGATGGCAAAACTGATGATGCTTTGTTAGCATTTGAAGCTATTAAGAATGTGGTTTCATACTGGAATCTTGCTATAGTAAGTTCATAAATTGCTTTACCTCAAAATGCTTTGTCTTCACTTACATTCTGACCTATCCTAATTAATCTGCATACTGTTGCTTAGATCTTCCAAAGAAAGGCAGAAGAGATTGAGAATGATGCCATGTTGCCAGAAGAACAAGAAGAACACAAAACCTGTCTTCTTAAAAGCAAGCATTATCTAATGAAGATCATTGATGAAAGCTCCTCAGATATGTCGGTAACTGAGAAAGTAAGTAATTCTTGCTTAAAAGTTTGTTTCAAGGGATGCGGTGGTTTAGCTATTCCAAAATGAAACCATTTGCATTCAAGTCAGACTTTTTAGATCAGGCTTTACTTGAAGACAAGCTAAACATATTTTTCCCACATGACAAATAACCTGCTTAACACCAGTGGGTTGATACAGTCTGGGAAACTTCTGTAACATACCAGATCATGCAGTATTCTGACTACTCTGTGGATGACAGCTTCTATGGAAACAAATAGCTTTTGCCCACTATCTTCTTACAGATGTTGATAGTTTCCAAATAGAATTAATGCTTGTGTGAATTGTTCTTGTACATCAATTTTAACAGATTTAGAGCTTGCTGAAAAAACAGTATTTCTGTAATGAAAGCCTTGTGAGTTGTTCAACCAGAGATCAGAATGTAGTCTCTTGCTCTGTGGAAGAATTGCAATCATGACTTGCGTTTTAAATAACTTTCTAGCTGCCAGTATCTATCGAAACTGTGAGGGAAATGTTGGACACAGTGATCCAGGAACTTGGAGAGAATGATGAAGAGGGAAGTCTTGCCTTCAGAAATGATGTGTCACGAGCTCTGGATTCGGAAGTGAAACATTCCACTCCATCGCCTAATAAGTTCTCTTTCTCACCAACTAAGAGCTACAAGGTATATTAGCCAGATATTATTTCAGGGAAGTGTTATGTTTGAATAAAAATTCACAAGGTTCAATATTTTTTTTCCCACAGTTTTCTCCTAAAACTCCCCCTCAGTGGGCAGAAGATCACAGATGTATACTTCAAATGATTTGTCAGCAAGTGGAAGCTCTAAAGGTAAACAACTTTGTCACAATATTCAGTGCAGAACAGTTGGTCTTTTTGTTACAGTACGGACTTGGTGATGCTAGCATGAACTAATGTTCACTTGCTAGACTACCGCTTAACACAGTGAAAATATCTCCTGTAAACATCTACCTAAACTGAATGCAAGAATAAAACTTGTTGCCTAAAAACCCTGACAGGGGTGTGGGGGCAACCCTTCTAAGGACTGTGTGTGCAGAAAGAGTTCTGCTTTCATCAGCTTGGGTATCATCCACTCGGTTCTGGGATTTTTATTTCTGGCTTTAGAAAACAGATGTCTCAAAAAAAGAAAAGTCTCAAAATGCTGTACATTTTGTACAGCATGGACAGCTCTGGGATTATTCCAGCAGCTACCTCTTGATTTCTCTCAGAGTTTGAACATGATTTTCAATAGGGTAGGGATCATTCCTTATGTTTTCTTCTACACATACTTATGTAATACAGTTACGTTCTCTTAACTGAAACACTGTCTTAATAGAATGAGATGCAAGAAATGAAACTTAATAATTCCAACTCGAATGTATCTCATCGGTGGCCTGCTGAAAGCTATGGAACAGATGCTATGTCAGATGGTTATCAGAGAGCACAAAATCTTCATGAAGCTCCATTAACAGGTAAGTTGTTGCTGAGTTTTTAATTAAACACAGCTAAACTGAGCAAGACTTGTAAAAACATTGCAGAAACGTTTTAAGATTCACAACAAAAACTGATGCTTGGGGAAAGTCCATTCAGAACAAGAACAAAAAAATTTTTTTTTTTTTTTAAATTGTGTATAAACTCTTTTTTCCTGGTGTTCCCTTTCAGTTGCTACCACTGGTCCATCTGTTTACTATAGCCAGTCACCTGCCTATAACTCTCAGTATCTTCTCAGAACTGCTGCAACTAATGTAACACCAACAAAGGTAAGGACAAATTTATCCACTCAAGCCATCTCTACCGGTCTACTGAAAATGTGTGCTTTTGATTCTTGTCTTGAATGACTGCTTGTAATTAGATATAACTGCAGTTCCACAGACAGCATTTGTTAAGCTTGAGATAGCTGATAACTGATCTTTCTGCCTAATTTTTGTAATGTGGGGTTTGGGTGGAATGGCCAGCAACACATCTGTAAGTGTGCTAGTGTATTTCCCCTCTACTGGGTATGTGTGATGGCACTGAAATTTTTTCCCCGTGAGGAGAATTTTCTTTAAAAAAAAAAAAAAGCCTCAAAAACACCAAAAAGCTCATTTGTCTTGTGCTTCTCTTCAGTGCTTGTTTTCAGATGCCATTCAGATTTAAAATCAGTTTAAGCTAAGTTCATATGAGTTTAAATCTAAACTAATATTAAAGTAGCCCTGTTTTTAAGAGCCCATATTTACATGGGCTCTAGTGCAGAAAGGCCTTATTCTCTGTCACCATAACAAAGTAACTGTCTTCTGTTTCTTCTTTAGGCACCTGTCTATGGCATGAACAGACTTGCACCTCAGCAACATATATATGCTTATCAACAACCAATCCATACACCACCTCTGCAAAACACTTCTGCCTGTGTGTTTCCCCAAGAAATATATGGCCCACCTTTGCGTTTTGATGCTCCTGCTACTGGAATAATTTCTCCTCGTGGGGGTGATGATTACTACAATTACGGTGTTCCACAGGCAAGCACAAATCCACCACTACCTGAACCAGGCTATTTCACAAAGCCTTCAATTGCACCAACAACTTTAAAACCTGCGGAATCAAAAGTGACAGAATTTCCAAAATCTAAATTCGGACAGCCAGGAACAGCAGAAGGATCAAAAACACCTCTGCCAACACCAGCACAGTCAAGCCAACCAACAACTTTTAAATTCAACACTAACTTCAAGTCTAATGATGGAGACTTTACCTTTTCTTCTCCTCAAACTACAACACAGCCTGCTAATGCAGCTTTTAATAGCAGTGAAAGCCTTCTGGGTCTTCTGACATCTGATAAACCTTTACAAGATGATAGATACATTGAGCAAAAAGCAGTTAACAACCATACAGCTGGTCAAAGAAATGTCTTCAATTTTGGCAATAAACATCTTTCAGGCATCTCTTTTACAGAAAGCATGGGGCAAAATGCACATAAAAACCTGGCTTTTGAAAAGAGTGATATGTTTAGTTTCCAAGAACCAAGCAAGCCGTTATTTATGACTTCAAATTCTGATTTGGCCAATAGAAGTCATGAAACAGAGGGAGGAAGCACCCATGGTGGAGATGAGGATGATGATGGTCCTCATTTTGATCCTGTGGTGCCACTCCCTGACAAGATTGAAGTAAAGACAGGTGAGGAAGATGAAGAAGAATTCTTCTGCAACAGAGCCAAGCTGTTTCGTTTCGATGCAGAATCTAAAGAATGGAAAGAAAGGGGTATTGGAAATGTGAAAATACTGAAACATAAAGTATCTGGCAAATTCCGTCTCTTAATGAGACGGGACCAGGTACTGAAAATCTGTGCAAATCACTACATAAATACTGACATGAAATTAACTCCAAATGCTGGATCAGATAGATCATTTGTATGGCATGCTTTAGATTATGCAGATGAGTTGCCAAAACCAGAACAGCTTGCAATTCGATTTAAAACACCAGAGGAAGCAATGCTTTTCAAGAGTAAGTTTGAGGAGTCGCAGAATATTTTAAAAACCTTGGGATCAAATGTTGACACGTCCATGACTCAGAGTAGTGGGACCGCAAGAGAAACAACAAGTCAGGATACCAAGAAGTCTAGTGGATTAGCTTCAGGGTCCCTGAACTCTGTATTTCAGTTCCCAAAAGATGGAGTGACCAGTGAATCTGATAACAAAGGCAGTTTTACATCTACATCAACTGCGTCTGCCACTACTACTTTCCCATTCGGAAAGGAAGCCCAGCAGACGTATTCTTCTGGTGGGTTTGGACAGTCTCTCTTGAAGAAGGATCAATGGAAGTGTAAAGTATGTTTAGTTCTAAATGAAGCAACTGCAAAGAATTGTGTATCGTGCCAAAGTCCAAATCCAGATACATGGGAAACACATGGCACCCCATTAACTGAATCTGCTGCAAATTTCAAAGCTAGTGGTAATGCTGTGCAGGACAAATTTGGATCTGCCTTTGCTAAAAAGGAAGGTCAGTGGGACTGCTCTGTGTGCCTGGTCCGAAACGAAGCAAATGATGAAAAGTGTCGTTCCTGTCAGAATCCTAACTCACAAAGTCAACCAAACGTGCCTATATCTACTGTTCAGGCATTTCCTGCTCCCAGCTTTGGTTCCGTTGCTGACGCAAGTAAGCCACAGAAAAATACGTTTGCAGGGCTTTTTACTAAAAAGGAAGGGCAGTGGGATTGTGATACTTGTTTTGTAAGGAATGAAGGTTCTTCACCAGCCTGTGTAGCTTGCCAAACACCAAATCCATCTAGTAAGTCTGCTGGTGATGCTTCATCAACGCCTACTTCTGATTTGAAAAGTAAATTATCTGAACCTGCTGGAGGACAATTGGGAACAGGTTTTAAGTGTGATTTCTTAGGAAAGGGCTTTAAGTTTGGTCATGCAGAGCAAGGCAAGACACCAGCATTTACATTTCAGAATCCTGCTGATACTGAAGCCAAGTCTGCAAAGGAAGGATTTAACTTCTCCATGTCAGTGCCTCCAGGTGGATTTAAGTTTGGCATACAGGAATCTAGCAAAAATACCGCTAAGAAAGATGATCCACCCAAAGAGTGTACAGCTGGCTTCTTAAAAAACATTGATGAAAAAGACAAAAAGGAACTGCCTTCAGATAGTGGAATTACCCTCCAATCTCAAGAAATTGCAAACAAGGAGAAGGGTGACTTTGTTTTGGGCCAAAACAGCAGCACTTTTACTTTTGCCGAGCTTGCAAAAAGTACCCCTGGAGAAGGCTTTCAATTTGGCAAAAAAGACCCGAACTTCAAAGGCTTCTCAGGTGCAGGTGAAAAGCTGTTTTCTTCACAGGCTTCTAAATCAGATCACAAAGCAAGCACCTCTGCTAACCTTGGTGAGAAGGATGATGATGTGTATAAGACTGAGGACAGCGATGATATCCATTTTGAGCCAATAGTTCAGATGCCTGAAAAAGTAGAACCGTTTACAGGAGAGGAAGATGAGAAAGTGCTGTACTCACAAAGAGTAAAGCTATTCAGGTTTGATCCAGAAACAAGCCAGTGGAAAGAACGTGGGGTGGGCAACCTGAAGATTCTTAAAAATGAAGTTAATGGCAAAGTAAGAATATTAATGCGACGTGAGCAAGTACTGAAGGTGTGTGCAAATCACTGGATAACAACAACAATGAACTTGAAACAGCTGTCTGGCTCAGACAAAGCATGGATGTGGATGGCCAGTGACTTCTCTGATGGTGATGCAAAGCTGGAACAGCTGGCAGCAAAATTCAAAACACCAGAGCAGGCTGAGGAATTCAAACAGAAGTTCGAAGAATGTCAGAGGCTACTACTAGATATACCGCTGCAGACACCCCATAAGCTTGTTGATACGGGTAGGACAGCTCAACTTATACAGAAAGCAGAAGAAATGAAGAGTGGCTTAAAAGATCTCAAAACATTTCTGACAGATGACAAAACTAAATTGACAGAAGAGGAAAATGTAAACTCTGTTTGTGCCAGCAGTACTTCTGATTTGGCTATAAAGCCACATGCTGAAAGTACCGGGCCTACTCTTGAATGGGATAACTGTGATTTGCGTGAAGAAGCGCTGGATGACAGTGTAAGTAGCTCTGTATACGCATCACCTCTTGCAAGTAGCCCTGTAAGGAAAAATCTGTTTAGATTTGGAGAGTCTACTACAGGCTTTAATTTCAGCTTTAAATCTGCCTTGAGCCCGTCCAAATCTCCTGCCAAGCAGAACCAGAGTAGGACGTCTGTAGGCACAGATGAAGATTCTGATGTTACTCAAGAAGAGGAGAGAGATGGGCAGTACTTTGAACCTGTGGTACCTCTGCCTGACCTCGTGGAAGTGACCAGTGGGGAGGAAAATGAACAAGTTGTCTTCAGTCACAGAGCTAAACTCTACAGATATGACAAAGACACTAATCAGTGGAAAGAGAGAGGTATTGGGGATATCAAGATACTGCAGAACTATGACAACAAGCAAGTACGTATAGTAATGAGAAGGGACCAGGTACTAAAACTCTGTGCCAATCATAGAATAACACCAGATATGAATATGCAACAGATGAAAGGATCTGACAGAGCATGGGTATGGACTGCGTGTGACTTTGCAGACGGGGAAAGGAAAGTTGAGCTGCTAGCTGTGCGATTCAAACTGCAGGATGTTGCAGACTCATTTAAGCAAATTTTTGATGAAGCAAAGCATGCCCAAGAGAGAGAGACACTGATAACACCTCTTTCTTCTCGTGCCAATACACCAAAAGAATCTCCATGTGGTAAAAATGCTGTAGCTGTTCTGGAAGAAACTACTAGAGAAAGAACTGACCTCAGCCATGGTGATGATGCTTCTGATGTGACTGTAGAGGCCTCAGAGGGGTCGAGCACATCTGAAACACCAACAAAAACAGTGGTTTCTCCTCCAAAGTTCGTATTCGGATCTGAATCTGTCAAGAGCATTTTCAGTAATGAAAAGTCAAAGACATTCACATTTGGAAATACTTCAGCCGCTGGTTCTCTCTTTGGCTTCAGCTTTAATCCTCCAAGAAAAAGTGAAGACAGTATTCCAACGCCTCAGAATGCAGAGCAGAAAGAACTGGAAGTAGCTGAACCACCAAAAAGCTCTAGTGCACCACAGAAGCCTCTAGACAGCAAAGTAGACAACTTGACTACTTCAACACAAGATGGGCCCTCCAACTTCTCATTTAGAATTCTGGAAAAAGGTGAGCGTTAATTGAACTAATAATTTATTCAGCTATGCAACTTATTAAGCAGTCATCTCTTAATGCCACTCGTATTACTTTTTTTTTGGTCTCAATACATAGTTTCTTTCGGTTCTAATGCACATACCCACATCTTCACAAGTTCTAGAGTTTCAGCCTGAGTGAAATTTAAGTCTTAGTCGTTCGCATATAAAAATACAAATGTGTGTGGTGCCAGATGCAGTATTACTCATTAGTGAGAAAGAGGATTGCAGGTAGAATCTTAGGATCTTTAACATTGCTCTACCTGAATTTCAGGCTTAAGTGCTTAAAGTACATTTTTTGAGACTTAAATAGGGAGTTAGATTGGTAGTATATGTGCCTTGCTGTGAGTGGTAAATTATGAGAACAGCACGTGTGCCTAAGCTAAAGTTTGGATTATCCCTGTGGTTGAAGGCATGGGTATCCCAAAACTACTCTCAGTATGTTTGCGTGATGTCTTCAATTAGTAGTCTGTGCAATTTCAGATACGTATCTTAAATCACACCAGATGTTAATCTCTTTCCTTAGCTTGAAAAGAGATTGTGTGATTACATCCTCAGTTACACAGTTTCTGACACTAGCTAAAACATGCACTTGCAGAAGCTGTGGCTGCAACAGGTTCACTGTAATGTGCTGGAGTATCTTTGTGCAAAGAATGGGATTTACCAGCGTTTCAGTGGTAGAGTACTTCTCTCTGAAGGCTTCATGCACTGGTTCCTAAAAGTGCATCTGTTTAACCAGATGATAGTTTTCAATTTACATAGTCTCAGATTTATGAAGACAAAATGTTTCTTACTTAAAGTGTGGTGGCAGAGATGTTAGCTGCAGTTTATTCAGATGGGTAGGGTAAGCTCGTGTAGCATTAAACATAAATTTTCCTACTGTGACATGTAACTATGGAATACTTCCAAAGCATAGATAACTTTGTTTTACCCCCTTTAAAATTCCAGTTAAACACTTACATCCAAACAATTTATTTTTTAGGATTTAATTTTAGCCTTTTTAAATCTAATCCAATGGCCTTTTGGACAAGCACATCTTCCTTGCAACCTGATAGTAAAGGTATTTCCATACTGCACTGAATGTGTGATTAAAAACACTTTAGCAGGCATGGACAGTAACCCAACTGTAGCAAAGCAGTTGGTTTAATAATCCTTATAATTAACATGCATGCTGGAAGAGAGCATTTAAAATTGTGTGTCTGACTGCCGTATTCGTCCAGTAAGAGAATGTCTCTAGCCTTTAATATGTGAGCACGATGGATGGCTCTGTTTACACTTTTGGCTTTTGTTTGCCTTATTTTCTCGGGGTATTTAGAAATCTGCCTTGCACTTCTCCTTCACGGTTTTAGTGAACACGCACACTGGATCTGTAAAATTCCCCTTTACTAAAGGAATTATATTCTGCTTTTGGTATTTGTAAAGTATACATCTCTTCCTACCTGAGGTCTGAGATGAGAGAGCCAAATTTAGCTACTGCTTACAGGTATGTGCTTCCTGTATAACGTGAAGTCCACCTTAGCTAGCCAGAAAGCTTTTGCTGATGTAGCCAACTTGTTTACATATTACACCTTATAGATTGTGTCATTATAAGAAGTTATAAACGGTGTTTCTTGTAAGTATGCTTGCTGTAAGCATAATCAAGCTCATGCAGTTAAGCAAGAGCAATTTAATTTTCAAAAACAAGTTTTTATTGTAGTCTGCCCAAGATAGACTTCTAACATTAGTCTTACACTGTTTAAAAATGTCAAAGTCATTTCAAACATCGTTTTCCAAGTCTAGTATTTCTAGAGAAGCTATCCTTATTTAAACACTGAACTGCTATCCACCTTCTGTATATACGATGGAAAGTCAATTGTTCATGGTTTTAGGCATCCCTGAGTCTATTAACAATTTGGTTTTATTTTCATCACTGAATGTCCATAAGGTGAAGTGAATTAGCATTCTGGGCTAATGCATAAATGCAAGAACTTTTGCTGCCTGGAATTCGTTCTGTTTTTATACCGGGAGGAGGGAGGGCGTTTTAACAAGCAAAAATCACGTGCCTTTCTGGTGCTTCAGACAGTTCTTCATTTCTGCTTCCCTGATAACTAGGTTGTGGTTACAGACTTTGATTTATTTAAAATTAGTATTATCTTCAGTGTAGCTTTTGGTGGGTTTGTTTTGAGCTCTGACTGGCTTTAATAGCAAATGACTCTAAGAAGTCCTGTCTGAATTAGCTTTTCAAGTCTACTCTATGCAAATATAGTCTGAGAGTTTCTCATGGGGAATGTCTCTCAGGGAGTGGTTTCTGAGTTTTGCTAGTGCAGCATTCAAATAAATGTAACCTCATAAGTCACTTTCCATTGATGTGCAAAAGAACTAAGTTTTTCTTAGGTTTTTCTTAGGCTCTTTTAATGAGCTTTTCTCAAGTATTTTACAACTTTAATTTGCAGTATATCAGTTGCATGTTATTTTATCAGTTACATGCATTAAGATTTAAACATCGGTGCTTTTCTCTTTATATCCAGCAGATATTCACTGACATGTATTGGGGGGGGGAGTAAACCAAATTATTGTGACTAGCTCGATATTTGGGTCTACCTGGTCTTTATGTCAAAGCTGAAATAAAAGCAAAAATACAATACACCGGTGAAACTGGTTCCAACTGTTACGCATGGTATTGCTCTTTTTGTTCCTTCCACACACTAACAATTTTGTGTGTGGATTTTTTTCCCTGAGAAGAAAGTTCTATCATCACAAAACCACCAGTCTTTTAAGAACATGCTGTATGTCTGCATGGTGCTGTTTTCATGGCAGCCTGGGAGGACACATTTAAGCTGTTTGCAGCATTTTTGAATAGGAAAAGTTAGCTTTCTTGTGGGGAGGCTGAGTAGAAACTGATCCAGCAAACGCCTTGCTCAGTCTTAATATTCTGACTTTGCATTAGGGTTACTTGAACCTCTGTGGTGAGCTTGATGCAAACTTAACCAAAGTGAGACGCTTGCTTAACTAATGAGTGAATACAGCACATGCTAACAGGTAGGGTACCTGCCTACCTTTGTAACACAGTACTAGGTAATACCCCTAATTAAATCAGCTAGGGTTAGCGAGGTTTTTTGCATAAAGTTTGGAGAAAATATGAAATCATCTATAGCTTTCTGTCATGATAGGAACTTAGAAATTTGTTCAAGAATTTTATCCTGTGTTTACTTCATCCAGGCTCAGAAGAGCTATTGAGATCTAAAAAAGTGACCTAAAAGGGTTACTTTATAAGACTGCTGGTGCTGGATTTGAGCTACTGTCTGCTATACAGAAGCCTGAAGTGATAACCCCTAATCAAAGGGAGAGTCGATCAATCAGGACAAATGTGGGGGAGGGAACGCTTCAAAAGCACTGTTCTAACTGAACTGGTACTTGGAACTTTTGATACTGCTTTTACTCTAGTACTACTTACATTGCTTTTACTCCACTGGAAGATACTATTGGGAAAGCTACTTTTAAAAAGAAGCTTTATTTTAGCGTGCCAGTTGTCAGAGTATCAAAGGGCATGTCTATAAACACTAAATTTATCTTCTCTCCTTGTTGTCTTTTCCAGAAATAAATGTCAAAATGCATGAGCAGGAAAATCAGTGTTCCTCAGGAACCAAGTAGTACTCTGGTTCCTAGCTGAAGCTTTAGGTTCCACCCTGACTACTTTGTGCCACAAAGCTGGCGAATGTTTACTTATGGAAAGAACAGTGAGCTTTTGAGAGCCCACTGTAAATTCTGCTGAGTAACTTAATGCAGACCTGTACTGGAGTATGTTATCAAGTGGGCTGACTTCCTAAAGCAATCAAACTATTCTTGGAAACAGCTGATACATGGATATTGATGTGCTTAAGGGGTAATTCTTATTAATAGTTAAACAATGTGTTTCTCTTAAACATTTACTTCTAAATTACCCCTCTAAACAAAAACAAAAGAAACTCCATGCGTGACCCTTAAACTGATACACCCTTCCTCTTTGCTTCCATTCTATTCTAATAATGTCACATCTTTATGCTTTAGCTTGAACCTTTGATTATCACTATTTATGCAGTACAAGTGGAACAGGCAACTTGATGTTGAAGGAGAGAGGGGAAAAAAAGCTATATAATAAAATCAGTAGTGGTATTTGTCCTTGCTGGGAAAGCTAGTTAAATTTAAACGGGCTGAAAACAGTATTTTATTGTTTCAGTATCATGGAACTAAAAGATTACTCTTATAACAATTAAAGTTTCAGTAACAGCTGCTATAGTAATCAGTTGAGGTTAGTTGGTAAAAAGCTCAGATTTCCCAGATTAATTTGAAATAAGTCCTATTCAAGTTGGTGTTTAATATTTTCTGGAACTTCAAACACTTGAAGCAATTCAATAGTACGTGTTGCTGAAGACAGTTTTACATTTTCTTTTTGAGTCCTGAATTTTGCCTCTCCACCTCTGTGGATGACACCTATATGGCTCTTCTCCATAATCATATTTTGTTTGACGTAACGACATAATTAATCCTTGTAACAATATAAAGATGCAGGCTTGTTCCTGATCTGAGGCTTGAATTTCAAAGGCAATGGGACAGGATGTAGTTGGGCATGCAGATTTGAATTTCTTAAGTTCTAGCATGCTCTGTCCTAGCATTCTGTAACTTTGACTGTTGTTTCCTGTGGATGAATAGAAAATATGTAAGCTCCAAATGTGTTTCTAACCACCTAAGAATTAATTCAGCTCTGTAATAATGGCAATGTGGGGCTAATGTTGCTGACTGTTATGAAGTAATTTAGTTGTAATGGTTTGTTCAATTTCTGTACAAAGCTGAGAAGAAGACGGTGCCAGAAGATGACCTTCCATCTGATGAGGTTATAATTGTTTACGAGTTAACGCCTACCCCTGAGCAGAGAGCTCTCGCTGGCTTTCTCAAGCTACCTTCAACATTCTTCTGTTACAAGAATAAGCCTGGATATGTGAGTGAAGAGGATGATGGTAAGGAGTGTCAAAGTTGATCTTTGTGTGGCCTTTTTGTGGGGAAAGGGTGTAACGCTATTTGAATCAATAGGCACTCTAATGTTGTTTGGACTGATGGGCAGTAATGTTCCTGTCATCTGCCTTTTGGCCAAAATGCACTCTTGGGTCTTCAAGACAGAATAGCACAATGGAGGGCCAGGAATGACTGAAGGGAATTTGTATTGGTGCCATATGGGTGGTGACACTCATATTACCAATGTAGTTGGCTAGGTAAGACTAAATAAATGTTTGAGCCTAATCTCATTTGAGCAAGAGGCTTATATATGAGTATTTTTAGAGCCAAATATGAGGCAGCCTTTGTCAAAAATGAAAATGTTCAGGTTCCCTAAATGGTAGACTGGTTTCTCTTTATTCTAAATCAAGTTCCTAACAGGAAAATTGGAAATATTTTACATCAAATCTTACTGTATGCAACTAAATTCCTCTTAACTTATTCAGTAGCAAATATGTTAAATTGCAATTCTGAAGCATTGTATTCAACAGGAAATGGGAGAAGACAAGAGCCTCCCACAAAGATCCAAGCTTGCTAGATTTTATACAAAAGATCTTCCGTCTCCCTTCCCAGTTCTGTTTAGTGGTACTCTTAATAAAAGGAACAAGAAATATGTTTTCTGAAAGCGTGAAACCCATGCCACACATCTAGACTGAAAAAGTGTCAATAGTGCACCAAAGCGCGTGTATGCAAAATAGGAAGTGAAGGCTTACCTGCTGATGTGTAAAACTTAAAAACATTTGCAGAAGTTCTGTGTGCTTGCTAAGCTTGCAAGTCTGAAGGGCTTAACAGACTTCGCTGTACTTGGAGGATGCCTGAGGACTTACACTTGTTTCCTATATTTAAGATGAAGACTATGAAACAGCTGTTAAGAAACTTAACGGAAGACTGTATCCCAGCGATCGAGAAGAGAAAAGGAAATTGCAAGATCATCCAAAAGGTGTGTCTGAAAACACAACATGTAATTTCTTATATACTGAAATTTAAGCTCTAAATCTGGAGGACAGGTGCGCTCTGAGGTTAATTTGATGTTTCCTGAGACGGTTTTAGGCACTGGAATCAGAAAAGCTGCAGCTCAAAAGACAGCTTTAACCTCAGTAAGTTGAATAGTTAGCAGTAAGTGGTACCTGAATGAAAAAAAGTACGTTTTAGAGGGCCTCTAAACAAGAACATCAAACTTTCTTCTTACCTTGAGACTTCTGCCTTTCTTCTGAATATGAAGAGCTGAGCTTTGCAAGCTGCTTTGAAAGACCAAGAAAAAAAAAAAGTCGTCTCCAGCTGTGAATGTTTGCTACTTCTGCAGATAGTAGACTTAAATTATGAGTTAATGCTGTTCAAAAAATTAAAAAAAAATAAAAAAATACTTGGTCTCTGTAGTAAATATAACTGGGGTTTTTATAGTAAAAATACAAGTGTAGAAGACAATTTGCTTGCTTTCATGTTCATGGTCATGGTTTTTTTGTGCCTCAAACTTCAGTGTTGCATAAACAATATCTGGATAGATACTGTTACAAATGAGGTTTGTTTTTTGAGGATATGTGCTTCTCTGTGCTAGAAGGAGGTGGTAGATGTTGAGCTATCAGAAATATAAGTGAACGTTGAAGGAAGCTAGTAGTAGTGCAGTTGCAAGATTGAACTTTCCATCATTGCATGGAAATTCTCTGATAACAACAGAAAGCTAAGTATTGCAAACTTACTATTCCTTAGTCACCCTGAGTGAAGTTAAGTTAGTCTTCACTTCCACTTTTTAAATAATGATGCTATTTGAAAAGTTCTTGAAGTCTTACTTTAAGTTGTTCTTTGTGTTATGATGTTATTTTATAATGTAGGTGCGAAAAGTTGTCTCGGTATTTAGCTGCCTTACCAGCTATTTTCCACTAATCTTTATTCTTTGCAGTAGGCATCACAGGCAAAAATGAATTGAAAAGTGAAGGAGAACATGTTACTGCTTGGGAAAAGAAACCAACTCCTGAGGAGAAGGCTAAAGAAGAAACACTGCTGGTTCCTTCTACGTCTGTCTGTGGTGTTAGCAGTAATACTGAGGATGATAGTCCAGAAGGCCTTCAGACAGAAGTTAAAATTCAAAAAACAAAAGTATGAACTAAATCTTTACAAAACTTTTTGTCATTAAATTTGTAGAATTATTCTCACACTTGTAAGGCTTGACATAGTTTTCACTTTGTGAGGAATAAAACATCCATCGGGAAGAAGTATGATTCCTCTGACTGTGCCTCAAGTCTCTGTCAACACTGGAACTGAGGCTCAGATCTTAAGTTTCTCAGGGAGAGAAAGGAGGTGCAGCAGTTTTCCTGAAGTATAAACATCTTTGGCTAGTAAAATCCCTCCAAACATGTATGTAAGAGTTAGTTGATTTCAGAGAGAGATTTCAAAGAGAAACAGAATCTTTGTGGAAGCATACTACTTCAAAGGTATTTCAGTTTCTTGTCAAGTTAATGTCCAACGTGTGTTAAGTGTAATGAAAAATGTCAGAAAGCTTCCAACAAAAATTTTTCTTGTTTTTTTTTTCCCTAGCTGTTCTCTTCTTCTAACTTCATTTTTTTGTAAATTGAGGTGACAATCTTTAATTTAATCTAGTGTGGGCCCCTAGTTTCTAGTTGTTTCCAGATTGAACCCACCTTAACAGAATTTAGTTGCCACCTATGTCGTCTCTAGGAGAAATAGTTGCATAGATGCACAGCTTGTTTTTGTCCAAGATTTCCCAGAAATATTGGATGAAGGAAGTAGTCAGCAGTTCTGAAACATTAGAAGCACTGTAGGAAAGTGGGAGTCTGAGAACTTAATCAATATCGTGACTTCTTCGTGACATCTTCAGTATTGCTATTGTAGTTAAATAAAGAAATTGATAGCACTGGGGGGAAAAAAATGTTCTTTTTTATGACTATTCTTAGTGTCCTGACTTAAGGTGGTTTGAATATTAGGCTCTTCCTAGCTTATTTGCTTATTGCTTTAATCTTTATTAATCTCAGGAGAATGAGGTTACAAGCTCAACTGACTTAGTCTGTGCCAGTAAGGAAGAAGTACCTACTCCATCAACTGAGGAGGTGACAGTAGTTGTGCAGTCAGCTGCTGGCAGCGAAGAACCAGATTCCACCACAGAAACTGTTCATGTATCGCAGACTTTATCACGAGCTGATGACAAACCTGTAGACTTGTCAACTAAAAAAGAAACCGATTCAGAGTGTTCGGAGTCAACACAAGGTAAAGTTGGGTATATTCTGTTGTTTTTTTTTCTGTAGGAGCTTAAGTATGCTTTTCTGTAGATTAGTTTATCTAATCCAGCTGTCACATTGAACAGATGTAGTACCAATACTGAATTTGAAGCATGAGTACCAGTCTAGTAAAAGCATGAAGGGGAATGAAAATACTTCTGTGCATCAAATTCTGGTATGGTCAAATGAGACTACTACAGAGCAGTGCTACTCCCTGTTGTATGTTGTGTACTTTTTCATTGGTTTACTGTTAAATACCATGTGAGTACTTATTAGAGCTCTGTAGATGTGCACAGAAGTAGCATGCTGAACCTAACTCAGTCTTGAGCCCTTTTTAAAAAATATAATAACTTCTGGTATGAGAAGGGATGTGCAAATTTAAAATTTATGGGAAGGGAAGAATACTGTAGAGGTTTCTCTAGTTTATTCTTGTGACTGCATGTTATTAAAAAAGTTTTCCTTAAAGGACGAGAAAAACATTTGACTTTCCCATCTTGTTTGACAGAAAACAGAATCATCTCATTTGGTTTCGGCAATACTTCAGGCTTGTCATTTGCAGATCTGGCTTCCAAAAACTCTGGAGACTTTGCTTTTGGCTCAAAAGGTGAGTTAAGCCTCTGAGACAGATACTCAACGGGACTTCTGCTTCATACAACATAACCTTTGTGCACCAAATTTCTGCTTATTGTTATGTAAATTGGTGTAGTTTTTCTTCTCGACAGAAAGTTTAAAATGTAAATCTCTTAACTGTAGATAAAAACTTCAAATGGGCGAATACAGGAGCAGCTGTGTTTGAAGTACAGACGACCAGTAAAGCAGATGAAGATGAAGGTGGTAGTGATGATGAGGTGGTACATAGTGATGATATCCACTTTGAGCCAATTGTCTCCTTACCAGAGGTAAGAAGACTTCCAGAATATAAAAGAACATTAAGATAAGCATATCTGCTAACAAAGTAAAATTTTTAAAAATGCTTTGCTTAACTAACTTTGCTTTCTGTCTTTTGCACTTTGTTTTGTATTTCTTGCTCTGCCCATGTCAAAACACCTGCTGTTACAAATCTTGGTACAACTTTGCACTGGGGGAAGTGCCTGGTGCATCAGTTAATGATACAAACTTTCAAGATTTTATACCTTGACTCAGTGTTGATTATGCAAATTTGTACAAGTAAAACTTCTAAAAGTTAAAACTGATTTTTTATAGCATACTTGAAAAACAAGGTGGGGTGGAACTTGAATAATGGTTAGTGCTACTCCAAATCAGTTGTGATTTTCTGTTGATGACTTGTAGATTCAGTACTGTGAAAACCATCTCAATTTGAAATTTTTGCTCTAAGCTAGGTGAGAGACTTCTAGAATCACTAAGCAATAAAAGTGTAGCACAATTAACTTCACAAGGCTAAGGAAACTAACATATTTAATTTGAAAAGAAATAGTTTTTCAAGAAGTAGGAGAACCTTAATCTTAAGTAAGGCTTAACTTAAACTAGCCGTATGCAACTTCCTGAGGCTTGACACAGTTGCTTACGTCTGGATTTGGTATTTAGCCTTAGTGTGTCTAACAAGATGAAAGAAGTTTGAAATGCTTATAGTCTTACAGTCTGGCTTCCTATAAAGAATATAATTTAATTACAGATTAGTGTAATTATTAAACAAGCCTAACAGAGCACAAATAAACAATATGAAGTATCCTTTAATTTGAACAGTTAATCTGATGTAGTTTGTAACATGCCTTCATTCTTTTTCTTCGAAATTTTGTATGCCTTTCCTCATCTGTTTGTCATATTATGACTCCTGTGGTTTTCTTTCTTGCTTTACTTGCTTTTTCTCTTCTTCAGTGTCGTTTCTCCCTCCAGAAATGCTTGTCACTTATTTCTCCAGTTCTCTCAAGTCTTCCTTATCTTTGGAAGACATGTTAGCTAAAGGATGTTAGAGACCAGTAATGTGTGTACATGAAGTGAGGAGGAGATACAGCTGTCAGGCCTCAATTTATTATTCCCAGTTGATTTTTATTGTGTTCAGGTGCAAATATTAAGTTCTTTAACAATCTTCAAAAGGTAACACTTGGGGTGCTAATAATAGTATATTTTCACTTCTCAGTGTGTGCACATCATTCAGCAAACTTCAAACTTTCCTGGGGAATGTGCCAGAACACTTGATAGCTTTTTGTTTTAAAAACAAAACAAAAACACACAAAAAATAAAACCTCATGCAGCATGGGGAAGTAGTATTGCAGTGCTAGAATTAATTTCAAACACTGGCATTTGCTGGGCTCTTAAATTCTGAAAAGCCTGGGAGTTTCCTTTCAGTGCATGATGAATGTCTATAGAGCTGTAGGCACAAAATCATTGAGGAAAGGAAAACATTGAATAATTTCCCATTGTAATATGTCAGAATCATAATAAGTATATGTAATATTGCCAGTGACAGCAACTCTGGGAAATCATAGGTACTCTGCTGTGCTATGTTCTAGGTGGAGGTAAAGTCTGGAGAAGAAGATGAAGAAATTCTTTTCAAAGAGAGGGCAAAACTTTACAGATGGGACAGAGATGCTACTCAGTGGAAGGAGCGGGGTGTTGGAGAGATAAAGATCCTCTTCCACACACAGAAGAAATATTATAGAGTCCTAATGAGAAGGGACCAAGTTCTTAAAGTGTGTGCAAACCACGTTATCACCAAAGAAATGAACTTAGTACCCTCTGATACATCAAACAATGCTTTAATTTGGACAGCCACGGATTATGCTGGTGAGTTGTTCTAGTGTTTTTATGTTTTTTAGATCTTCTGCAGTTTGTGTGGCTTTGTTTTTCCCTGGAGATTACACAAAACAGAATCTATTTGTATCTGACTATACTGAATTAGAGCTAAAGAAACCTGTTCTTGGATTTATTTTCAGATGGTGAAGTAAAAGTAGAACAACTTGCAGTCAGATTTAAAAGCCAAGAAATGGCTAATTCTTTCAAGAGGAGATTTGAAGAATGCCAGCTAAACTTGTCAGAACTGCAGAAGGGACACCACCTCTCTCTGGCAGCAGGACTGTCAAAGGACACCAACCCTGTTGTGTATTTTGAAGTTTCTGCTGATGATGAACCTTTAGGACACATAACCATGGAGCTGTTTTCAGATATTGTCCCTCGAACAGCTGAAAATTTCAGGGCCCTGTGCACAGGAGAGAAAGGATTTGGATTCAAGAACACCAAATTTCACAGAATAGTTAGTGACTTCGTGTGTCAGGTAAGCATAATGTGAAGACTTTTCATTGAATGAAACCCATCTTGGCTAACGATGGCACTACAAAAATCACAGGATAACACACTCTTGGTGGCAGCATGAATCCAGTGTACAAGATACTCTTATTCGTCCTTTCTCTACAAGGAGATGAGGAAAGGTACAAGCAGCAGCACATGCTGCCCTAAGCTGAATGCTTTTTACTTGTGTCTGCCAGCTGCCTGATGCTTTAGTGTTACTTAGTGCTGCCATGTTAGCGTAGAAGAAATAATGCAGATAGAGATTTCTTCTTACCATGGACGAGTGGCCTGTCATTGAACAGAAACAGCAAGGAAAGTAAGGCTTCCCAAAACTAACATTCAGCTGTCTCTTTCTACAGAGAGGAACTTCCATATGCTTACCTGCTGAGAACACTTACTTTCCACCTTTTGAAGTACACTTTCTATTTCAGATAACCTGCGCTGTAAAATCAATATTCCAAATATTTTTAGATGCTCAAATTTCAGTCTGAAAAGTCCTCTAGATTTCATATCATGCAGTGGCTTTGTCCTTAAAATACTCAGATTTTTCACTGAGAATATCAGCCTGCATTGTACATGAACCCCCATGTAGGCAGCACAGTTTTTAAACCTTTGTATGCATTTAGTAGCACTAGCAAGTTCTTCATAATTTCTGAAGGCTTAGGAGACTGATCGCTGCTCACATAAACCTTCCTTTCACTCCTAAAATTCTCTGAACTAATTCAATGTGAGTTGTAATGACTTAAAACAGGTAAAATAAACCAACTTCCTTACATGCTACAATAATGCTCCTGCGTATCACTACATCCCCGAAGACAGCACAAACTCTTGCAAATTCAGAAATAGACAGTAACAAACGAATGGCTTGTCACCAGAGTTTTAAAAAGGAAAAAAAAAAAACTATCCAGCCTTGAATAGGTATTAATTGAATCTGAAGTATGCCCTTTACTGCTCTTTTTAAACTTCTTGCCTTTCTGATGAGCAAAGAAGCTTTGCTTGCTCATTTATTAAGTTTGTATTGTATATCCTATTAGAAGACTTCCCTGAAAGTGACCTGCAGCATGTGCAGCCTGACAAAAAGTGAGCTTTTATCACATGAAGTATCTACGTTTGCTCTGTTGTGCCCAAACTTTGCCCAGACTTTTCTGAGGTACAATGAAAGTCTTTTCATGAGAAGTATTTTCTTCGAATATACAGTATCCTATATGGTCACCTTTGTGTGTGTAGTTAAATAACCAGGAGCCAGACAGAAGCCTGCTGCCTTGCAGAAAGACAGAAGACTGCTCACTAGCAGTAGCTGCTGTTCTGAACGAGTAGTGTTCTGGCAAAAGCTGCTGCCTGCAGAGAAGCAGGAAATTACAGATCAGTGGTAACTTGACCTTTTTCGGGTGGTCAGTTTTGTGCCTGCAGGGACTAAGCAAGAACAGTCCCTCAGGGAGATAATGCAGGTGCCAGCTGTAAGGGCCAAGTGATGCAGGAAGCAGGCAGTGGGAAAGACCAGCCTAGAGTGGTCACCATGTGGAACAGGAAGATAAAATGCTGTGCTCAGAATAAATGAGGGATAAACTTTCCACTAATGCTTTGTTACCATGAACAAAGCTGCTGAAGCTGGGATGCCTTATATCCGAGTAAATATGGTACTTGTGATAAATAAGAATGAGTTTTTACCTTTGTTCTTCCAAAGGAAAGTCTTCTATTTTGAAAGAGAATGTAACTGTGCTATTGGTTGATGTTTTGGGACTTGTAAGTTAATGCTGTGTCCCCCCCTTTTTTTTTTTTTAAGGGAGGTGATATAACTAACCATGATGGAACAGGTGGACGGTCAATTTATGGAGACTTATTTGAAGATGAGAACTTTGAGGTGAAGCACACTGGTCCTGGATTACTGTCAATGGCAAATAGGGGCCGGGATACTAATAACTCTCAGTTCTTCATTACACTCAAAAAAGCAGAACACTTGGACTTCAAACATGTGGTGTTTGGGTTTGTGAAAGATGGAATGGATGTTGTGAAAAAGATCGAATCCTATGGTTCTCCCAAAGGGCTAGTAAGTGGAAGAGTTGTCATTACAGACTGTGGGCAAATATAGAGTTACGGCTTTGAGTATACAGATGTTCTAGCAGTATAAATCAGTATTTAGATGTTATTGACTAATTATTTCAACTTCTTAAAAATGGACACTTCTGATGTATAAATGTAAAATTACAGCTTATAGTTGTTTTTTTATGTGTTCTAATTGATTTTTTTTGCATGTTAAATAAAAAGTTCAGACACTGGCATATTTCAGGTGTATTTGTGTTATCCTGACATATTTGTATTGAATGTCAAATTTTAAAAATTAAATCTTAGTCTTGTTAAAATAACTGTCTTGTCTTCACTTTGGCTTGTTGAAAAACAAAAAAAAAATATTGCATAATCTGGCTTCCTGCTCCCATAAATCTTTATTTTGAATATGCAAATTGTAGGTGCTAATTGCTGGGCAGTAAACTGAAGGCCTTTTAAATTTAATTCTTATTCTGATGAGCAGAAAGCAAGCTGAGGCAGCTAGTCAGGTGAATGCAATTTTGTGCTGTCTTCAGTCTCTCTAGCACCTCAGTATTTGAAAGATAAAGAACAGTTCTTATGTGCAGTCTTGGACACAAGATGTAATTAATACTTGCTAGAGAAATTTACCTTTCAGACCCACTTTTTTTGTACACGATATGTTAAAATGACTTGTAAAGTGTTAAAGAATTTCTCGAGTCAGTGGGTAACACTAGGCTTGCTTTTATTCGTAACAACTCAGAGTTGGGCCACCACCTCAGTGTGTGACAACTAATAAGACACAGCTTACAGGTTATGTAGCTTTCACTAACAATTATGTCATTTTCAAAGTCCACCGTAAGCTTCCACCATGTTCTCAATTCTTCAATCCTTTGGTCAGCTCTAAAAAAAGTTCTTTATTTTCCCATCCTCAGCAAGTTCTCCTCGTTCTATCTTTAGATCATGAGTTTCAGTGGTCCACTAATCAGTTTGTTTTCGTGTATCTTCTTTTCTCAGTATCTCGACCTGGCGTTTTCCTAATTTCTTAGAAGTTAGCCTTTGTGTTTGTCTACACATACCTCAATTCTTATCAATTTACCTATGTCTATACCAGTCAACAAAGGTATTAAGATCAGTACTCAATCTCTATGTCCTATTATAGTTAGTTATACTGATTCATCTGGCTGGTGATTAACCCAATCATGGATGAGGCTGTACAAGGGATAAAGTGAGCAGTACTCACGTGGTCCAAGAGATTGTTCTACTCCTGTAGAATATCGAATACATTCATTTATCTATTTCTAGCTTATTCTAATATTGTCTCTATAGTTTGGCTTATTTCTTAACAACAGTTTAGTGACAACCATCTACTTTGGATGTTGTCTGAACAGCTGTAGTATAACTTGCTGCTGCAACTGAGAGGGCTCTTCTGCCTGTCTTCTCAGTGTGTTTATTAGCTCTGCCTCCTGGGGCAGATGGTTCTGACATCGTTGCACAACTGACTGGGGTGCTCTGTCTTTTAAAACTTCATTCTCTCAAGGGTGAATTTGTATGAATAAATTATTTTTAACTTCTACCTTACGGCTTAATGCTAGGACTACCAGTAATTTATTTTTTCAAAATAACCAATTTTCCATTGATATGTAAGTTAGAAATATGTAACTTCTATATTCTGCCTTAAGTTTTTTATTTGTTGTTGTTTTTTCTTTATTTAAGGATAGCAAGACTACCTCTTCTCTCAACCTCTTGAGGGACTGCTACTTACAGAAGCATTAAATTGCAAGACAGTAACATAAAAACTTGTATTTCTGTTGTATCGAGCTGTATCCGAACAGTAAACTGCTACCGTGGTCTTTGTGTTTTAGTTATATAAAGTAGGAGGAGTCCGCATTATTTCTCCTCAATTACCGTTTCCTTGCATGCTCCACTTTGATATAAGTAAAGCTGAAGCTGGGCTGCGGGAGGCACTGCTCCCTGTTTTAAAATGCCGTGAGTACCTTTTGCTGTTGACCAGAAGGGGGAGCGAAGGGGGAGTCACTGCCCGGACAAACTGGGATAGAACTGTGTGTAAGTTTGTTTAAGCGTACTTAACCACTCGCCTTTGTCTACCCGTTCCTTTTATTTCACATCTCAATACCTGATGGGTCCCTCAAGCACCCTGCCTCCGCTGCAGCCTGACCCTGACTGCGTGCGAAGCTGGGGCGCAGGCCCGCTTCCCCAGGCGGCGGTGGCGGAGGGAAACGAGGGGCGCCGCGCTACGCCGCGCCCGCCCCGGTCCCTCAGCGCCAGCGCCCGCCCC
>VXAA01006387.1:293202-407091 GCA_013399115.1 Anseranas semipalmata
GGCGGGGCGGGGGGGGGCTGCGTCCCCGCACCTAGCGGGAGAGCCCAAGAGGGGATTTGATGGCGTGTGCTTCCTCATCCTGCCCCAGTCCTGCTGCTGGCTGGTTGTGTTACGGTGGAAGTGCTGACGAGTCATCCTCGTCTGAACTTGAAATTTCCCTAACAAATCTGCAGTTCCAGGTTGTACGCATCCCCAAAACACAGTCTGAGCAGCTTGGTGCTTGTGGCCCCTACCAGTTGGGTGTAGTAACACCTGAATCTTCTTGGAAGTTGTATGTAAGGCATGTATGAACAATACAGGATAACTAATTTCTTTCATATCTCCTGCTGCTACAGCAATTGCTGGTCTTAAAATGTGTTAGGAGTGTTTGTGGTTTTTCGTAAAGCCTAGTGATTGGGCCCTTTTTCAGGGAGCAGGAACCTTTCATATCTAGCCAAGCAGGGAAGAATCAAGAGCTTCTTCTTGAAAGAAGAGTAAGAGACCACCACAGTAAATTTTGGCGGGTATCATTTCCCTTGCCAAGGTGAAGCAATGTTATTTTACACCAGAGAATGCAAGGTTCATTGCACCAATATGAGTAAATGAACTGGATTATGCTTCTTCTGCTTCCGTTAGCTGTACTGACACAAGCATTTATGGCTCTGCACAGTGGATAAGGAAACTGTTCTGTCTAAAATCTAGCAGCAAAGACCCTTCACATGTTTGTGTTTCAAAGTTCTTTGACACTTTATAAAGGGAATAGCTCATATATATATATAGCTCATAGGCTAGGCACTTACTTTTACTTTGTCTTTAACTGAGACAAATTTTTATAGTTGTTTTCTTGCACTGCTGTTCCATGGGTCTAATGCCTCCAGTGTGCTCAGAGGATAACGAGACAATAAGCATACAAACTCATGCTGCAAGGGAAGTTATATGTTGTAAAAACACCCATGAGCAGCCAGAGATTGGGAGAGACAGCTGGATTTGGGCCAGACACATAGTTGGACTGGGGTTCAAACGGGTCCTGGGAATCGTTAAATAAATGCAGAAACCAGCCATTTTTTTCTGAAAAGTTGAAACTCCTTGATATCCTGCCGTTTTAATGATCATTGTCTAGGACCAGGAACCCTAGATATTCAGATATATGGAGCTGTTTCCATGATTATCTAATCTTGTTTTTATGCCCTTATTTTGTGTCACCTTCATCATTGTGTCTGATAGTCTCAAATATTTTAACATATAACACTATCAATTTTTCCTTTGACTGTGGGGAATGTGTTTGCTTCTTTATATAAATGATGGTCACTTACATGTATATACCGGAAAAAAAGATACTCATTTTCAAAGTCAATAGTTTGGAGTAAGAGTTCTGTAACAAGGCATTCTAACAGCTAACTAAGCAAGTTGTAGCATACATTGTCCCTGAAAATCCTGATTACATTAAACATCTTTGTGCTTTCTTGTAGGATTGTCTTTCAGGAGCATTGCAAATCAAATATAAAAGTGGAAGCTCCATAGTATACAAAGGTAATACCAGACAATGGCACTTGGATATCTTCTTCAGGATAGATGCATACTAAAACCGTATTATTCCTAAATTTGTTTTAAGTACTGTTGTATTTTCTCATTTTAAGTAGGTAGACATTCTTGAGCAGGGGTTTGTGGTATCTGGGAGCCAGCTTGGGAATGTTAACTATCCCATGAAGAACACAAAGGATGCTTTAGGAAATGGTTCCCAGCCTTTCTGTGTTTTAGTTCTGCTTAAAGTAGTTGGTAGCAGTCCACCTCATAATTCATACATTTGACTTAAATTAAAGATACATATTTAAAATTTAGAATGTCTTTGGGCTTCTTGAAAAATGTGTGTTGCTAGTGTGTACAGACAGCAGGGTAAAACAATCTATTATTAGACTTTGCAGATAAATTAGTATATGAAGGCAAGCTGTGAAACTTCAGAAAGACAAATCTGGTCTGAAAACTAAATAATTCTTTCTTTGGTTTAAGCTATTATAATTTTTTATTCATTTGTCAGATTCCTTAAGTGTTTTTTTGGTTCTTGTAATATACAGGACTATGTGACAAGCATTTCTAATAAGTCCTTGTAGATTTCTCAATGTCAGCTTCTCAAAAGCAAAATAAAATTATTGTTATTTTATATATTCTGCAGGTGACATGGACAACTCACTGGAAAATACAACTATGTCTTTATCCAAATGTTCTTCAGAGTCAGAACTCAGCGAAAGTGGAAGAGAGAACAGCATCAGATCTTCTACTGATTCCCTACACAGTTTTAAAGACTGGGATTGGTAAGAGCTGTTTTCTCCTCAGGTCTCCTATATTACTTATTGTCTCTCCATAATCCAGATAAAGAATGAGTAAACAGTGCTTCCCAATTTTAAGGCTGAGGCTATGCAAAGCATAGATGGAGAAGTCATTTTAAGATTCTCACTGTCTTGTTAAGTAAAGAAATGTTTGTGGCCAATATAGGAAATAATGTGAATGCTGATTTGTGTGAGGAATATTATGTCTCTCACTTTCCTATCTGTGTGAGAATCTCTAATGGGATACAGGGATTATAGTTTGTAAGTATAAACTAATCTAGGAAGAAAGCAAATAGCTCAGACTGATGGACAGCTTTAACTTTATTTAGAGAGAATTTTATCCCACAAGCTAAAATATCCATTTTTCAGAGCTACTTTACATAATTGTAAAAAAAAAAAAAATGAAAAAAGGGGGTTTGTGTTTTTAGCTGTCTTAGGATTTGGTGGTTGGTGGTCATAGAAGAATGTTGGTTTCAACTGATGCAGAGATGCACTTACAGCATGAACATTTTACTTATTATTACTACTTTTAAGTCAGTAACATTAATAATTGGTGTGGTTAAAATCTTGTGAGTAATAATGCTTTCCATCAAAATGATTTAACTTTATTTTTTTTAGTCAAATAGCGAAATCTTATATTGAGCAATGTTTAAATTTTTATACAAACTTCTCTCAAGGCACTATATGTCGCATGTTTGAAAGGGACTGACTAATTTCAAATTACTGCTTTTTTGGTTTCTTTTTAGCTTTGATGATGGGCAAGACTCTCTCTCTGGTTTAAGTAGCCTAGAAATAGAAGAAAAGACCATTAATTTTTCTGGAACTGATGCAGTTCAAAATACAGATATATATGTGGAAACAGGTAATAAATACTGAGTTTTAAATATTGTGCAAAGTACAACACATGATTTTAAAAGTTTTTAGTAAATGTATTTCTGTTCAGTTCAGAAATCCAATAATCAGATAAAATATATTTTAATTTGGAGATTTAAACTTTCCTTTAAATATGCTTAGCTCCTTTAGAATGTTTAGGAGGTCCAGACATACTTGATGCAATGCTAACATATATTTTAAAAAGAAATATCAACCATTTATGAAATTGATTGCCAGGTGACTTTATAATACAAATGAAGAAACTGTTTGTTTGTTTGTTTATTTGTTTTTTAAAGTAGCTAGCTGTATTAACAGATACTACAACTCTGTAAAGTCAGATGTCATTTATCAGTTTAAGGATTGAAAACTGGCCATGGGTGGAGAGGAGGGGTTATCTGTTGTTCAGTTAACTCAGGAAATTCTAAACATCAGAAAGATGACCTGCTACTATTAATTCACTGCAAATGTTTGAAAATGCTGCCATAATTGGAGCTGTTTGTGAATCAGTGTAGCTCTGTCTCTTGTGGAGAGTTTTAAGTTTAGAAAAATTGTTGCTGAATTCTTTTGAAAGTGGGTATGGAAGTGTGGAGCCAGCCAGCCAACCAACCCTAAAGTGGCTACGAGGGATCTCAGAAGCCAGGCAGAACGGATCAGTGGAACTGGAAGAGACTGTCACCAAGAGATGTATCAAATGGGTGGGGAGAGTATAAGCACAGCTTTCTGAAAACACATTTCTTGAATTGCGCTAGGGAGAATGCAGTTTACAGTATTTGGGATCAAAGGTAAAATAGATACAAAATTCTGATAAATATCACACAGATTTGTTTCAGACATAATTATTTTTTTTCTCATTTCTTTTCCCTGTTTTTGTGTTTCTGTTATGATCTATGTGGCGTTGTACCAGTTATGTTTTTCCTCTTGACCTGTGAAGCGGACACACTGTGGCAGAAAAACAGTTTTGGTTTATTGTCCAGCTCCAGCTGTGATGGGTGATAAACCACAGAGCTGCCTGTTGCATACCACCATTTAGCCCTGATTACAACATTTGCTTATCTATTAATCTTTTTCATTTTTCTAGATGCTTCTTCTGATTGTCCTTGTCCTGTCTTTTCTCTTCCCCAGTTGCCTGCCAAATAAGCAACCTATCTCTAACTACTTTTTCCCTATTGGCGTGAGTTTTCACAGAATCACAGAATGGTTGAGATTGGAAGGGACTCAAGAGGTTGTCTTGTCCAAACTCACTGCTCAAACAACCTAGACCCAGTTGCCCAGGACCGTGTCCGGATGGTTTTGATTTTTTCTGTACCCAAGTTTGTATTTTTGTTACCATCACCTGAGTAATCTTGGCCTTATGTGGTACCTGGGTGCAGCTGGACCTGCAACATTTCACTCCCTAAAAGATCCCAATACTTCCCTTCAGTTATCTGAGAATTTTGGTCATTTAACTACTTGTGAAATCCAGCCATTCCTCACTGTGCTATCTATAACTTTCACCATCTTCTTACGCTGTTACCTGTCATGTTTGGTGGCTAAGGAATTGGCTGGATGGCCACATCCAAAGAGTTGCAGTCAATGGCTTGATGTCCTGGTGGAGATCAGGGACGAGTGGTGTCCCTCAGGAGCCTGTATTGGTACCGCTGCTGTTTGAGATCTTCATTGGTGACATGGATAGTGAGATAGAGTGCACCCTCAGCAAGTTTGTGATGACACCAGGCAGAGTGGAGCAGTTGACACGTTAGAGGGAAGGGATGCTGTCCAGAGGGACCTTGACAGGCTTGAGAGGTAGACCCGTGCAAACCTCATGAAGTTCAGCAAGGCCAAGTGCAAGGTCCTGCACCTGGGTTGGGGCAGTCCCAAACATCAGTACAGATTAGGTGATGAATGGGTTAGAGCAGCCCTGTGGGGAAGGACCTGGGGGTACTGGTGGATGAAAAACTGAACATAAGCCAGCAGTGTTGTTGTGGTTTAGCCCCGGCAGGCAGCTAAGTACCTCACAGCCGCTCGCTCACTCTCCCCAAGTGGGATGGTGGAGAGAATTGGAAAGGTAAAAGCGCGGGAACTCATGGGTTGAGATAAAGACTGTTCAGTAGGTAAAGCAAAAGCTGCGCACGCAAGCGAAGCAAAACAAGGAGTTCATTTATTCACTACTTCCCATCAGCAGGCAGGCGTTCAGCCACTTGCAGGAAAGCAGGGCTCATCACGTGGAGCAGTTTCTTGGGAAGACAAATGCCATCGCTCCAAACGTCCCCCACTTCCTTCTTCTTTACCTCAGCTTTCATTGCTGAGCATGACGCCATATGGTACAGGACATCCCTTTGGCCAGTTTGGGTCAGCTGTCCTGGCTGTGTCCCCTCCCAGCTCCTTGTGCACCCGCAGTCCCCTCACTGGCAGGGCAGCACAAGAAGCTGAAGAGTCCTTGGCTCTTTGTAAGCACTGCTCTGCAACAACTAAAGCATTGGTATGTTGTCACCACTATGTTCATCAAAAATCCAACACACAGCGTTGTGTGAGCCTCTACAAAGAAAATTAACTTTATCCCAGTCAAAACCATGACAAATGTGCACTTGCAGCCCAGAAGGCCAGTTGTATTCTGGGCTGCATCAAAAGAAGCATGGCCAGCAGGTCAAGGGTGATTCTTGCCCTCTACTCCACTCTTGTGAGACCCCACCTGGAGCACTACGTTCAGTGGGCTCTGGGGCCCCCAGCATAAGAACAAGTCCAGAGGAGAGCCACGAAGATGATCAGAGGAGTGGAGCACCTATCCTATGAAGAAAGGATGAGAGAGCTGGGGTTGTTCAGCCTGGAGAAGAGAAGGCTCCAGGGAGACCTTACAGCGGCCTTCCAGTGCCTAAAGGGGGCCTACAGCAAAGATGGGGAGGGACTCTTTGTCAGGGAGTGTAGTGATGGGACAAGGAGTAATGGCTTTAACTGAAAGAGGAGAGATTTAGATTAGATATAAGGAAGAAATTCTTTACTATGAGGGTGGTGAGGCACTAGAAGAGGTCTTCTCTGGAAGAGGCCCAGAGAAGCTGTGGATGCCCCCCCCCGGAAGTGGTCAAGGCCAGGCTGGATGGGGCTTTGAGCAGCCTGGTCTAGTGGGAGGTGTCCCTGCCCATGGCAGGGGGTTGGAACTGGATGGTCTTTATGGTCCCTTCCAACCCAAACCGTTCTGTGATGCAATTTCTCATGTCTTGTCCAGTAGTTTCTTAAGTTCCATTCAGTTAGCTTAAATGTCAGACCAGGGTCTAGTCAGCAGTTAATCACTTTCCTGAAGCCATAATAAAAATTATAGGAGATCTTGGCTACATTATGTTTCAGTCTGTGCATAGATTTCATAGAGATATCTATGGGATTTCTGTATTGAAGTGGAGGGCACTTACTGACAAAACTTCATTGATGACTGATTGATTCAAACGAGTCATGGAACACAACTTTGAGCATTTCTCTATAATTCCTTAGGAGATTACTTTCTCATTTCGATACTTCTTGCTCTAAACCGGTCATTGTAAATGCCTAAAATACATTTTCACTGTTTTGAATCAACAATCTTTATTTAGCTAAGACTATATTTTTAACGTAGAGTGTGTTCTTCCTCTCTGTAGATGGCACCTTACCATCCCATCTGGCTGAAAATACACAAGAAAATGGTGAACAGAATATTACCAATGATTTGGTGAGGAAGATCATGAGTGGAACTGAAGCTCAAGCATGTAGTAGTCAAGGTTTAATACCACCTCACATCAGTCAGATTTATAATGAATTGCTTGTCATACATCAGAAGCTCCAGGTAGGAACTGGAATGGCCTTAGACATTTTGTTGAGTAATGTTACAAAGATTTCACCTTTGACAGAGAATTCAGAAATGACTTCTATGCCGTATCACTGTCATCATCCACCTCTTCCCCTAAATTAGTTCGTTGATTTGATAGTAATGCTTTGACTTGCACAGTGGTTAGATCAGATCAGGTATTTGCTCAGCTTGAGGGAGTTTGAACACAGTGCTGTTACTCCAAGAGGAGTGTCTTGTGATGCAGTGTGGGCGTGGAGGGAAACACCTGCAACCACTGCTTCTCCTGAGAGCATCTGAAACTATTATCCTGACTGGGCATTCAAGAGTGCTTGCCCTCTTGTCCTCCTGTGAAGACCATCCCTTCTGCCTTTACTTTTCTGCTGATGGTGAATCCCAACAGTTCATCCCCTAGCAGGCCTGGGCCACTAACTGAAGAGCTCCCTATACACTACATCGGTCTGATTCTGTAACAACTCCTGTGCTTCTGCTAGATTTCCTGCCAGGGCTCTTCTGCACCATACGTGCATGTCTTTTTTCTTCACCACTTTCCCAGGGATGCTTCCCATTAGCTGAAGAAACAATACAGTAAGCTAGTGTTCAGGGCACTGGACTCTATTTTGTCTTACAGTTAATAGCATTATCCAGAAGTTTTGGAAGTAGAAGCCTACCTTTAATTGTCTACGTTTCTACTTCCACAACCATGTGGAGTTGAATTTTGTATTTTGGAAGGCTGAGCAATCCTGCCACAAGTCAAAGTTGTTTGTGTTAGTGTGTGAGGAAGCTTAACATAGATGGCCATTAGGATACCTTTAATTAGTCAGCTATTGTGTAACTCTATAATTAAAAACAAAGCCTAAGCATATCTATGGGGGAAGTAATTCCAATTCAGTATAAATTGATAATTTCAGGGGTTTTGAAACCATTTCAACATTTTTTCCTTGATACAGAGAGAAAGTTCAGCACAGAAGGAATATGCACTGCAACTCCAGAAACGAGAACATTTTCTAATGGAGCGAGAAGCATTGGTTTTCAGACATGAAGCAGCTTTGGCTAAAATAAGAAGTGTTGAGGAAGAAGTTCAGACAAAATTTGGAATTATAAAAGAGGTGCAGTAACTTATTTAATGATGCTTATTGCTCTACATATGATTTAACTTGTTTGTAGTTATCTTAAGCTGTCACATGCTTCTGGATATAATGCTTATTTCTTTAAAGTGCTTGAAATCCTGAAAGGAAAGATTTAGCATAAAAAGTACCAAACTTGTTAGGGGTTTCGGTGCAGTTTTCAGTTCAGAATGGTGCATTTAATTGTGTGATGTGGAGGTATATTTTACTGTTAAAATTTGGAAAAGAAGATGTATTGTTTCTAAATTAGCAAAAATTATATGACCTTTATTAGAGAAAAAAAGTTGTGATGAATTTGTAATTGTACGCAACTTAAATGATTATTTTTGCATCAACTGTTTTTGAAGTAGATTTCCCTGGGAAGACTTCAAGACACATTGAGATTTTATGACATGATAACTTGCAAAAAGTATTTGCAAAAAAAATAGCACTCAAAAAGTTCAAACAAAGAAAAGTTCAACTGAACGTTGAGGGTGTGGGAGTGTATTGGGTTTACGTGGCACGGGTTTGGTAGCAGGGGGCTGCAGGGGTGGCCTCTGTGAGCAGAGCCCAGCAGCTGCCCCATGTCAGATCAGAGCCAGCTCCAGCCGGCTCCAAAAGGGACCCGCCGCTGGCCAGAGCCGAGCCAGGGAGCGACGCTGGTTGTGCCTCTGGGAGAGCAGAGCTAAGGAAGGGAACAAACTGCTGTGCCACAGCAGCTGGGGGAGAGGAGTGAGAAATGTGAGAGGAACAGCCCTGCAGGCACCCAGGTCAGTGCAGAAGAAGGGCAGCAGGTGCATGTAGGAAGAGAGGCTGTGATTAGAAATGGACAAGTAGAGAATGAGTGGGTGAATGAGTGAAGAATAGTGAATTCATGGAAGGGGAGAAATGAATAAGTATATATAGCTGAAATACTTAAGGAAAATAAGACTTTGGTTTGTTTGTTGTTTTTTTTTTTTCTCAAATCTGAGGTGCAGTGGTGTCCAGGGAAGTTGATCTAAAACAAGATTGAGGGGAGTGAGGAGAATGGCCGTGGATATGCAGGTTGGAGTTAGCAATTCATATGGTTATTTTCTAAATCAGAGCGCTAATCTAAGAGACATAGGATTACTTTTTTGCTCTGCATGATTCAGAGTGAGCCAGGCTGGAACAAACAGTTTAAGCCTTAAAAGTTGCTGCAAAACAGAATTACCATTTTCTTTAATTATATGGAAGAATAAGCATTTGATCCAAAGCCCACTGAAGTTAATGTCATTTTTGTTTTAACAAGACTTTTTTTCTAGTGGATTTTGCATGATGCTATTCAGCATGGAGAGGACATATATTCATGGATTGTAAAATATGCGTATAGATTATTTTTATGCTTTCTGGTAAGAAATTTGAAATAAAATTTGTTTTTGCCTATTACATAACGACTTATTTTTGTTGCAGCTATATAAAATATCTGGGGGAACTAGCATAAAACTATTGTAAAGCAAAGGAATAAAAGTAAGTTGTAAGAGTCACATGGATTACTTGTTTTAAAAATAAGTTCATTTTTTCTTCTTTAAGGTTCCTGGACTCCTTGAAATATTTTCCTGTTACCTATGAAACTGGTTATTTTTTTAGGTGCAACTTAATAGATTCTGGATCTGTTGGGATCTTTCAGAAATCATAAGATGTAGTTTTTTTACAGCTTTTAACAACCTTTGTTGAAGAACTGTGGACTCAAATAATTGATATTATCATCTTTGTAGTAATTGCCTTCTTAACTCCCATTCTGTGAGACACTCAATAGGCTTACTATTAAGCTATAAAAACTCTTAAGTAAACTTCTTGGTCCAATTTCTGTGGCCTAGCCTACTGTGAAGCACTGTGTAATTATTGCCAAAACCCTGAATAAGCAAGCGTTATGAAGCAGCGTGTCATGTAGTTCGGAGAAATCACCAATTTTAATTCAAATTTTTCTCTCAAAACCTTCCACATGTTCTGCTGTTCCTGAGTGTTTTGAAAGTTCATGGTCAATTTCAAGCCACCTCCTCCTCAAGCTCCTGCTCCATCCAAGCTGAGCAAGCTTTTCCTAGGGCTGTGATTAACTCTAAAGGTTTGGCCTTTTCAAGGGAAGTATTTGAGCCCTCTGTTTGGAGACCGTCTGTAGCATGTTTCTTTGCTGATGAGATTGTTTCCTATATTAGCCACTGAAGTCCTTTGTAAGCATGATAACAGGCTGAGAGCAAGGCTTAAGAAAATGTCATGGATGGTTGAATTCTTAATGCAAAAGACAACAATTCTGAAGAACGAGCTATTCATTTCACATAGAAGATTCTCACAGTTGATGAGAAAAGGAGTGTTATTTTCTGAAACATTTGTTTTATACTCAGCTTCGAAGCCCCAATAATTTTTTAAAATCAGATAACACGTATTTAATCATATTAAAAATTTCTAGTGAAGGGAAAAAAGACATATTCCCTGGTTTCTTTTTCAAGACCTACACCCTTTTGACTGTTACAAGTAATTGTCATTTCAAGTTTTCTTTGTTGCTGTTTTTGTTTTGTTTGGATTTGCTTGTAATTTAATGGTATGCACTAGTATTGCATTTATTATGGACTAGTAGTAAATAAATGATAGTAAAAGATAACTATCTTTAGTTTCACAGCTTTTTTTTTTTTCCAATACAATGAAATATAACAAGTATTGGATACATTCCAATTCCTTAAGCTCAGGTATTTAAGCACAGGTGAAATAAAGTATATTAACTATCAGCAGTGAGTGGTTAGAATATTTGAAAGATTCAAAAAAGGGGAGAATTGGGCATATTTGCGATCAAAATGGATGCTAAGAAAAAAAAGCTATTGTAAACAAAAGCTTTGACATTTGTTTTCATTCACAAATCTTTCCCACATCTGACTTGACTGAGGAATGTACACATTGAGAAGATCTGTTCTGGGTAGAATCTAGAGAAAACAAGAGCCGTAGGCTGTACACACTGCTGCCAGTTTCTTTATAGATTCTTCTTAATATGGGGTGTGGATGTTGTTTTCTTCACTACTGGTTGTATGTGCAGATACGACCATGCAGAATTACAGACTTGATCTTTGAAAGTTTGTCCTATTATTTTAACACTAAAATGGAACTAAGTTTAGAATTGTTTCTAAAATACTCTCTTGTTAATCATGTTTTTAAATTTCATATTTCTGTAGCAACATGAGGCAGAAGTTAAACAGCTGACAGAAGCCTTGAGAGAAATTACTAAGGAAAATAGGAGGCTGAAGTCATCATTTGACACCCTGAAGGAAATGAACGAATCCTTAAGAAAACAGGCAAGATTAGTTATTTCCTGTTATCAGTAACTTTACAAGTTACAGTCAGCAATTTTAAATGTTCAAACAGATCAAGTTTGCAAAATTGCTGATTTTGTTTCTGTAAGACAAGAGTTGTGTGAATGATTGTAATTACTTTCTGGTCCTTTTTCCAATACTTGAAATTTAGTCTCTCTGATCTTTTCCAGTATTAAAAAAGTTGGACTTACTCCTCTGACGCAGTAGCAACAGCTGATTTTTAGGAAGGACGAACCCATATCCTCTGAAGCAAATTGAGATTAGATGGAGAGAAAGTATTTTATAATAGAATCCACCCTGTGCTGAATTGCTCTGCTGATTCTATTAAATAAAAAGTAGAATGTATATTTCTAATTTAATGATTACTCGGTATTTTCAGTTATTTTTACAAATATTAATTAAAAGAGTATTTTCTCCGTTCTTAAAGACAAGCTGAGACAGTGGTTCACAGTAATACAGAGTTAAATTTTTCTTCTCACTTGACTGTTAAATCTGACCTAAATGCTGACAAGCAAATTGCTATCTAAGCTATTTTGACCATTGCTCATTCAGTGGATTACAGTTCTGATGCTCTTGAGTACTGCTTCCTAGTCTCTACAAAATCTTTGTCTTTCTCTTTTGTGCAAACTGAAGTGTTCATAGAGGACTTCGGTGATAATGAGGATGTTCATTGTTGTATCCATAGAGTATGTTTCTTATATTTAAATGGAGGTTATAGTTTGCCTCATATTCTTTTCTCACAGAGCATGGTCAGTAACTGTTTTATTCTACAGAGAAGAAAACTTTTACCTTCTCTATTTCCAAGGCCATTAGACTGTTCTTGAAATGTGCGCTTCGTTTTTATGCCACTTCTTCATGAAAAGTAATCAAATATGTAGTGCTTGTATATCTAAAAAGGTATTGTAGTGCTTATTCTTTCCCTGTAAACTGAAAGGTTAGGCTGCAGGTCAACAAAGAGCTACTACAGTTTTATTTATCCTGACACACGTTGCCTGGAGAGGTTATGGAGTCTCCTTCCTTGAAGGTCTTCAAAAGCCACCTGGACATGGTCCCGGGCAGCCTGCTGTAGGTGGCCCTGCTTGAGCAGGGGGTTGGACCAGATCCCTCCAGAGGTCTCTTCCCACCTCAGCCATCTTGTGATTCTGTGATTTGTTGAGGAAGTGGACAATGATTTTGTTTCTATCACTGTCCATACTGAGAAGAAAAAACTTGAACTTTTAATCACTTATTAGCTCAACAATCACATCGAATGAGTTCAGGGTGATGATTAAGTCAAAAAGTGATTTTTGAATCTACAGATATTTGAATATTTTTTGTTTCTTTCAGTTAAGTGATGTGAGCGAACTGAACAAGAAGTTGGAAGGTCAAGCAAGAAGAGTACAAGCTCGTTTAGAGAATCTACAAGTAAGGTTTGTTCTTACAGGTACCTGCTTCTTTTATAGGTAACAAGTGAAATATAATTCATTGTTACATTTTGTTATAGCGGAAGCATGAATTTTTAGTGGTGCAGAAGTCTAAGGATACATGTCAAGTGGTGCAACAAAGTAAACCTGTCAAGCAGGAAAAGGTGACAGGAACATCAAAAATTGTTAAGGTAAGAATTGGGAATGGTGAAAGATTTGTTCGAAAGTCATTAGGCAGTGGAATATTACGTATTTGCAAGAAATTAGAAAATGCAGCTATTCATTTTATTGATTTTTTTAGTGAATTAGTTACAGTAAGAATAGATAAAGTTTATATTGGGGGAAACAGGCAGTTAACTGAAAGAATAGAGTTTGTTGCTAAAAATGTGTTTTGAATTTTATATTGTGTACGTATATGTGTTTTACTTATTTGCTATGTTTTCCTCTTCCTCTCCTGTTATCTCTCAACTGTCAATTAAAATTATACTCTGCTTACACTGTAACTGGTTTCTTCTGCTGTGTCAGAGCAAATCTTAAACTGATTCTGGTTACTGCTACAGTACAGCACTGTCCTTATGAATAACACCAGCTGAAATGTAGTTAGAGAAGTCAGATAAAAAATTTGAATTTTATAAGCCAGAGATGATTATACTACTGTTGGGTTTGGGAGAAATGGTCTTTAATGCGGGAAAGAATATATTCAGTATTCATACACAGTTCCTAAATGATCACCTCACTTTCCTTAAAATACCTTCTTACATCACTTAATGAAATACTTTCTGTCTCCATGTTGTTCTGTTTTGCCAACATTTCCCTACTGGTAGTGACTTTCTCCAGCTAGAGGCTAAACTGAAATTAGAAAGACATATGCACACCATTCTACTTGATCTACATGAGATGCCTTAAAACTGTACTGTCTGTATATAGCCAACATATTTCTCTAGTTGTACATAGGTTTTAGTGTACTTTGGTTGCAAGTGAAATATGAACAATATCAGTAGTTATAATTCTGAGTGAAGAAGAGAACAGTTGTCTGAAGGTAGATACAAGAAAACTTTGGAAGTTTTTAGAGAACTGTTCATGCAGCCTGTCTTCAGGTACCTCTGGATATCTTTCCTAGAGTATTTCATTGCAGTTGTAGTACAGGGACAGAATGACAATTTCATGAAGTCTTTGTTTTTCTTCTAACAATGCTAGTTACCCAGTTAAAATTTAACATAAATAGATTGTATGAAATAAAACAAAGGAGTGCATCAAGTGTATCAAAATGAGGATTTCCACATGCACAGAACATTAAAGATTTGCTTTCTCCTGTAATTCATTTAGCCAGAGTTATAAAATAGAGTGATTTGGTATGTGAAAATCTTTTCCCAGGCCTTTCATAACCATTTGTCTAGGTACAAAATAAAGCATGTGCATATTTTTTCACACCCAGAAACCATCACAAATTGTAACTGTCCTGCACTGGGAAGGGGAGTAACATAACAGGCAGATAGAAATTGTGCAGGGTTCTTTCTGGATCTCAGTAAGAATAGCCTGACAATAAATGGGTTAATAAAATAGCTGTTTGCATAAGACAAAATAAGAAAAGGACTAGAGATGGTGAGTAAATTTTGTCTCTTCAGATGCTGGGAACTTTCAGTCTGTGAAGCATCAAATCAAGCCTAGGGCATGCAGTGCGGTCCCGTCCGTGAAGCGAAGCACCTCCTTTTTGGTTATTCAAGCTATTACATAATTTTCTTATAAGAAAGCAACTCTATTCATAAGGCATGTTCACATGAGAACTTATTGCTGCCCTTTTTAACAAAGACAAGACCACGCAGGTGGTGTGATCACTGGTACCAGGTGGCGTGATCCCTGGTACCAGAGTGGGAGTTGCCTGCAGACTCCTCTGTTAAAATGAGCTGCCAGAATTTATCCTGTGGCCAAAGGCTACGTGCAGCACAGCACAGGCTTGGGCATACTTAGGTTAACTGTTATGTGTATCACTGACTCCTCGATGTACAGTGGTCTCCTGGTCAGGATCACTACATTCTACCTGTTGATTCGCATGCAGTTTACCTTTCCCAGGGATTTTATAAGTTGAAGGTTATATTAGTAACATGGGCTTCTCAAGCAGTAGGTACAAGGTCCAACAGAGCAGACATGGCCTGTTCAAGATCACTGTTTCTTCACATGTAATGTCTTCCACAGGTTCCCAGTGCAGTAACTTACATCCTGGGTTTTATCTCATTATCCATTAAAGTATGAATAATATTTCAGAACTAATGTACTCATATATTTTAGTCCATTGCTATTGTGGTTTAGAAAATCATAAACTTGAAAGCTGAAATATCTGATGTTGTGGATGTGTTACAGCTACCACAGAATTCACAAGTTTATGAACTCTTAGCTGTTCTTATGGATTGGATCTCAGACCAACACCTTAGCAAAATAAAAATACAAGAAGAAGGAGAGGACAGTCATAAACTTCCGTTTACTAAAAAAACCTACACCCAGGAAAAGTGTATGAAGGTAAAAGGATTTGAATTTGCTTGGGTTAATGTGTTTTCAGATTTTTTTTTAATTTTGAGAGTGTAACAGGTCAGCCTGTTTTATAAAGGCTTTGAATACATTAATTAAAAGACAATGACAGTTAGTAAGTCAGTATTAATGCCAACGGTGAAATATAATAGATAATTTGCCATTTATGAAACATACAGATCATTTTTCAGGAAAAGTGTAGTGTTCCGTCTCAACTTGAGATTCAGCCTGTCTTTTATTTCAAGTCATTTTTATCAGCTGAGAATTTATCTTGTGTTTTATCTGTAATACTGTATGTAATTGCTTTTTTTCTAAGGAGATGTGCACATTTAATTTAAAATATTTTAATGATGATATTAGGTATTAAAAGTTCAATTTATGACTTATAAAAGTGATACCATGCTATACCTATAACACTTACTGTCTGCTTTCTGGGGATACCAAGGCTTGGAAATCAGTGAGGTGTTCAGGAAATCTGCTTTTACTGTTTTTCTTCGCTATATTGAAGATTTGTAGCCATTGGTATTGGACTTCAGAGCTTGAGCTCACACGGTGTATCTCCACTTTTCATGTAAACCTGTGTAAAATTTAAAATCTGTGTATGTGTTTAATTCTGTTACTTATACTGGATCTGCCCAGTAAGTATTTGCACATGTAATCTGTTAAACTCCAGGAAAAAGTGTTTTTTTTTGTTTTGTTTTGTTTTGTTTTTGTTTTTGTTTTTTTTTTTGTTTTTGTTTGTTTGTTTGTTTTTGGTTTGGTTTTTTTTTTTTTTTTTGGCTGCTTTTTACTCGTGGTTAGTTTATACAGTAAGTTCATAAACTGCATGTAACTTTGCTTTTGTATATTTTTACAGCTTTTGCCTATGGCCACTGAACAGCTCCAGTGGATGCCATTTGTGAATCCTAAACTACACATGCCTGTGATTAAATTTATTTACTGGTCTGTAAGACAGCTAGACATTGGTATTCAGGTAAATTCCCAGAAGATATTAATGTTTATTGTATTTTAAATGCATATGAAAAGTGGATGTTTTCGAGGAGTATATATAAAAGAAACTTTGCTGTTTTTGCAAAGCATAAATTCCTACCACAGATACATAGCAAATGAAAAAAATCAATTCTCATCAAATGAACTTTTTCAAGTTCATTTTAATATTTTGCATCATGTATCTAAACATATTTTTACATACATATGTGATCTCTGTTGCAGTAGTGTCTAGCATCTCAGAAATGATATTTTTACATATGTGCTTACAAAACTTTTGAACTAGGAAAGGAAACACATTTTTGTTCACTTTCTGCATGAGATTTGTTGAAATTGATGGCAGCACATGGCAAAGGAGTTTTGACTTCTCTGTTCTCTGCTCAGTGTTTAACTGAATAGAATTGTAAGCTGTTGGCTTTAGTGCTAATGAGAAACTATTTGAAATGAGCATAGTTAACTTTGGTTCTGAAGTAATATTTCTGCACAGTTTATGATGAAAAGTCTTAATACACCTTACCTGTACAGTATTCTTAGGGTGCACGTTTAGACCTTAATTATGTCAATGCTTTTGCAGGACATAACTTCAGGCATACTCACAAAAGAGTATAGTGTAGTAGGCAGCATTGATTGAAGCTGAGTTTGAACTGAGTTTGTTCTGGAACCAGAGGCAAATTAAATAATGTCAGCATATCAGGGGCCCTGACTACCTGGTCTCTTTGTGAAATATGTGTTGATAAGGCCCTGTGCTAACGTTGTTCGGCTGCTTTTGGAACGCAAAGCAGTATCCCATGCACAGATTATATTGCAATTCATGGTCAAACCGTTTGCTATTTAATATTTAATCCTTAGGGGAACATATATATCTATACATAGTAGCCAGGATTTTCATATATTTTAATATTTATACTAAATGTGCACATTGTTTGAAACAGCATGCAACAATGACATCAACAATGAGGAGACTTGGCGAAGAAATTTTCAAAGGTGTAGTAAGTAAGGGAAACCTGCATAATTCGTCTGAACAGTCTACAGAGAGTAAATCAAAATCAGCAGTGTTCTTTAAGAGCTCCTGTATGCCTTTGAGGTTTCTGTCAACTTTAATTGTGCTTAAAACAGTGACACAAGGTAAGTTCTTGTTTTTATTTCATCTTTTTTTTTTTTTTTTTTCATCTTTTTATCTTTTTTTTTTTATCCTTTTAGTTTTATTTTATCTTTTTTTTTCCAGGTTTGTGCCTGGACAAAAAATAAATATACAAAGTCCAGCAGTTCAATGATACTATAGTGTCTGTAATGCTTTATTAGTGAAGGATGTTTTATATGAATTTTACCACCTTGTGAAGCATCATATACTGAAACAAGTGTGAACCTTGCTATTATTCATTTCATGCTGTAATTTATAAGGTCATTTTAATATGATTTATTGTCAGAAAGATCAACATTTGTGACAAAGGGGAAAAGAGATGTTGGTAGTCCTCTCAAGCTATCACTACAGCAGTGATTTGATTGCCAAGATCTTTACAGCATATAATGGTACAGCTAGTTGCTCTTCTATAAACTGAATTAAGCAGCAAATTTCAAACAGTTCGAGAGTTTCACTGTCCTGTTTAAGCTAGTAGGTTGTTTACCTATCCCCTGAAAGGTACAGCTGCAGTGTCAAGTGTTTCTTTTCTGGTATAGTTAGGTATAATTTTGCTGCATTTACCTTTATAGATAAATCTGATGTTCATAGATATTTCTGATGTATCTATAGTCATACAGAAAAAACAATATGTAGTGATTTAAATTGTTAGATTGATTTGGGATACAATATATATCCCGAAATTGCATTGTCGAAGTTTAACATACAGCTCATACTCTAGCTCTTACCTGTCTGCTGTCTCCCCTCTTCTCCTACCAAGTCTATCATTGCAAATGGTTACCCATAAACATTATCAACATTGAAAAATGCTACTATAGGAATTGGTCAGTTCTTGAAGTGATTGTCCATTCAGATTTTACTGTTAAATAGAATCAATAAAACAGATATCATGTCCTGTTTACATAAAAATCTTTTAGACTTCAAAGCCACCTGTCTAGCATGAAAAGTGGCCTTTTTGTCCAAAATCTTCCAAAATTCATATGCTGATGTAGTATAGTACCATATTTTGTTAACAGGCAAAAGCAAACAAGGTCATGCTTGTCTGGAGATAATACAGTTCTGAAAATAGTGACTTTTGCTTCAGATCACAACAGTTACTCCACTTGTGCAATCTCCAGGATGCCGTAGCATCTCTTCTTAGCAGGAGCTTCTTTAAAAACAGATATGGCCTGAAAAGACGAAAAACATTTTCTTTGAAGTGATGACAAAAATAGGCTATTTCTCATGAGCTGTGAATGTGGAGCACACTGTGAGAAGAGGTGCAAACTCAGATTTTTAATACTTTCCTTCCTTCTCCTTTTGACATAGGAATTGATATATGCTTTTCTGTTAGAATCCAGAGAAGAAACCTTGAATCCATCTGATTTATGAAGATATTTTAAAATTAATTTATAATTTTATATGCTTTTGGTCATTTAAACACATTTATGTATTTCTAATTTAAATATGATCTTCTGAGAAATTCATCAGTAACACTTCGTCTGAACTTTGCCTGAAGGTTCTTAACTTGTAAACACAAAAGAATGTCTTATTTTGACTTCTGTCATTAGCTTTCTCTTTTGACTTAATTGTGCTAATTCAATAATTCAGTAATGATTGCTATAAAGCAGTTTTGTTCATCTGTGCAGAAAGAGTCCATCAGCATAAAAGCAGCAGAGTCAATAGGTCCCCTCTGAGTAGTAAATGTAATATAGCTGCCATATATTATAAAGTTAAGCTTTTGGCTATATAAAGACTTGATTTTTTTGTGTGTATTTATTTCTTTAAAAAAAAAGGTCAAATATCTTCTTAAATAATATAGTCCAGACAGCCTTCAGTACCTGTTAGGAGAACAGCTACATATCTGGAACAGCTACATCACTTTCAGATCATGCTTCTGCCTTTTGTTAGCCAAAAAGGAATCTGTCAGGGGGGAAATCACAGGGTTACTGACTCTTTCCTTTCACTGTGATTTCTTTTTTCTGTTTCCACTTTGTTCCCAGGCTCCTCCTACCTTCCATTCTAGTAAAGATGTATGACAGTAGTATAACAGTAGTGTGATGTAGAATTCTCTACTCACAGCCTACATAGTCCTGTGTTGGCAAAGAAATAGGGGAAGTTGGGTCTTCTCTGCCTCATGGGATGGGGAGAAGGCAAAGGTTTCAAAGTAGAAACTACAAGTTAACAAGAATCAGATTGTGTCTGGACAGGGTGAGAAAAAAATGTGGAAAATATATCTCAAAGATCAGAGTAACTGTTCTTTCAGCTGATTTGTTAACTGCTGCCTTCAGTTATGAAGCCTTTTCTCCCTTTAGGGAAAATAGGGAGCAAGAGATGTTGCAGATCCTTTTTGTGGAAGTCAGGAGGAAAACACTAACTACATGCCTTTAAGAGCAGGTGTAAGAAAAGGTGATTAGTGCCTACCTGCAGCAACTTAGGAGTACTGTGGTGCCTCATAGCTGGGATTTTTTTGTAAGAATAAGGTTTACAAGGCTAGCATAAGAATGAACATCTCTATAACCCTTTTGCACCTCTTGGTGGTACCGAGCTGTGATGGTTTTACACTGAAGGGCAGGTAAGCACCATCATGCCACTTCCTCACTCCCCCTCCTCAAAAGAATAGGGGGAGAGAATATGATGAAAAAAGACTCATGAGTTGAGATAAGGACAGGGAGATCACTTAGCACTTACTGTCACAGGTAAAACAAACTCAGCATAGGGAGAATAATGTAATTTATTGCTTATCAATAACAGGCTAGAGCAGTGAGAAACTAAAAGCAAACTAAAACCACTTTCCTTCCCCATCCACCCTCTCCTGCCTCCTTCCCCTGAGCAGTGCAGGGGAATGGGGGCTGCGGTCAGTCCCTAATGCTGCATCTCTGCTGCTCTGAACTGATCCTGCGGGGGCTTCCCACAGGCTGCAGCTCTTCCAGAACTGCTCCCATATGGGTCCGTACCGCGGGGCCCATCCCTCAGGACCAAACTGCTCCAACATGGCTCCCCCACGGGCGGCAGCTGCTGGGCTCTGCTCACAGAGGCCACCCCTGCAGCTCCTCCCCTCCCCAACTTTGTCACATAAGCCCAGTATGTAAGCATTTATTTTTCCATTTTCAAAGATGTTTTAAATGCACTTACCATGTTGATAACATAATTGTTCAGTGTGGTTATGACTATAAGCAATCTAACCTAACTTCAAAGATGGCCCTGCTTTGAGGAGGAGGGTTGGACTTGATTACAACCTGAACTATTTCATGATTCCGTTTTTGCTTTTGTTCTCAGAATGGTTTGTATTTTAAAATGTCTTTGAAAATGGAATAATTCCCACCCCTTTTGCTACTAATACAAATTGATGGAGAGAGATACGGAGATGTTTGTTTTCAGGGTAAGCTTGCAAAAACATTCTGGAATGGCAGTTCCTACTTTGGCATCTGATTTTTTTCAGTCTCTTGCATGAAATATATTGCATGTTTTGGGCCATTTCTTAGAAAGCAGAGATCCATATCACAGAATTGCTGCATTCTTTGGCACCCTGACTGACACTAATCAGGGATGCCAAAGATTTAAAATCCATACACAATGAACAACATTCTTTTTCATGGAAGTGATCTTTCTGGGTTAGATGCATAAGCACATTAATATGTCTTCATGCTTAACTGACCTGTGCAGTACTTACACTGGGAGTACTTAGAATAAGCACAGCATTTAACCACTCTGGAAGACCACCCTGACACCATTAATGAACAAATACAGTATTTCAGCTGTTGGAGGGGAGTATTTCAGTCGATATATTTTGGTGAAGCATGATGATTACTCTTAAATTGAGACTCACATTTCTAGAAGTGTTTGATAAAAATGACACGAATTACAATACAAAAAAGTAGTTACTGCAGAGACTTACTGTAAGCAGATGAAGGCTGTTGATCAGAATGAATCAGTTTAGCTTCTCATCGTTGGTTTTTACTGCAAGCTTATATAACATGGAAAAAATTATCTGTTGTTAAATGTATGTTGAAACTTACTGTGTATGAATTTTGATCACTGACCACATGGCACTAACGATCTAGTGATAAAGTAGCACATTTGGTTTAAAGATATATGCAATTTCCTTCAAGATGTCAGTATCCAGCAGATGGCACTGTAATTAAACTTTTACTACTGGATAAATTTTTTCCTTATTCTTAATTTGCTGTGCTCCAAATGATCAATCCTATTCCAAGATACTGAGAAAGATTTGACATCAGGAAATTAAGAAAATTGGATTGGTTCACTTAATCTAAATTCTTTGAATAATTTAGTGCACTCCAAAATGGATGAGTATATAACATATATGCACTGAAACTTAAACTACAGCTTTTTCTGGAAAGGAATGGGAGTAGTTGCTGTCATGAATGTAATTGCTCTTATTCAGACAAATTAGCCTTTTACTCCTTTATTAGAGGTTTCCCAGATGTTGAAACCAACATAGTCTCAAACTATGCAGCTTGTAATTTCTTTTTTCTCTTAAGGAAGACATTAGAAAGGTTTTATATTTGTAAGTATATTTTCTTCAATGTATGAGTTGTAGCTAGTCTTTTTGTCCACTCACAACAATTTTTTAAGGAATAAAAATAGAGGATGTCTTTAAATAAATAAAATAATGTTTTCAGCCATTTAACTTTTTTTTTTTTTTAGTAGTAGTATATATCTACAACAGTAACTCTCAGGATAAATATTCACATATTTGTGAACATTAATGGAACTGTGATTGTGGAAGTTTTATTGCCTGTTTTCTAATATCTTTCAGTGGATTACCTGGCTCAGGCATTTGATTCCCTTTGCATAGACTTGAAGACAGATGAAGGGAAGGCCTTATTTTTGGAATACCAATGTGTGCCTGTCATATTAAGTCACTTAAAAATATCCAGTAGAGGCCTGCTTTCCAGTGCTCTTGATGGATTACTTCAGATGACCATGGAATCTGGTAAATTTGGGTAATTTAAAAAAAATAAAGATATAAAGTTACAATGAAAATAGGTGAGATAAGCATAAATACCAAATAAAAAATAGCATGATATTTCTCTATAAATAACCTAACCTATCATTAGCATTCATTTTGTGTCATATAAATTCATTAGAGATACAAAATGTATTTCTGAATTGTCCATCTCTTCTTCTCACTGTCAGCACCCCTGCTTTACGTTTTGTCCTGGTTGCTTTCTTATTTACTGGTGTGAATATTTTTGTTGTTATTTTTGGTTTGGGTTTTCTGTTTATTCCACTGGTTTTCCTTGCTGATGTTTTGACAGTGAGTATTCTTCTTTTGAAGTAAGGCTGTGTCAGGGCAGCCATTTCATGAAAACCTGTTAGCAGGTGGAGATAAAAAATAAGCTTTTATCTTTTTTTTTTTTTTTTTGTAATATGAATGAACAGCTCACCCCTAGCCATTTTTCACTTTCTAATAATTGGAAATGGCACATCTATAAGAGATGGTTATGTTTCACTGAATTGTACTGTGGTGTGGCCCTATAAAAGGGTTAATAATCTCATTCTTCGTGGTGCTTTTCCAAGTGATACAGGTAAAGAATCGGTTGATAACCACCTGGATGAACATGAAAGTAGTGAGCCATTCCAGTGTCATGTTGAATAATCCTTGTGACTTTACTTAAAATAAAAATTATTCACTGTTTTTCAGAACAGAATAGGGGAAGGGACTGCTGCTATTTATGAAATGTATATTGTTGGTTTGGGGGTATTTTGTTACCATGTATTGTAGTGGTAAAAATAGAAAGCTTGTTTGACTTGGGACGGAGCAGCGTTGAGTTACAAGCCATTTTGTAGTGAAATGAGTGGCAGAAAGATTTACCTGAAGTTTTTTTCTTCCTTTCAACCTCTTTTTCTGACCATATGGCTAGTGTAGTTTTACACTAAAGTATTCTTCCTAATAATCGTAATTTTGATTGGTAAAATAATTGGGAAAAAGATAATTGTACACACGAGACCTAAGCAGGGTTGGTGGTATCTGGCATTACTTTGAAGAAAAATTCCACTAACAGTACGTCTTCTGTTCATAGAATCATAGAATGAATCACGGAGTGGTTTGGGTTGGAAGGGACCTTAAAAACCATCTGGTTCCAACCCCCCTGCTGTAGGCGGGGATGCCACCCACTAGATCAGGTTGCACAGAGCCCCATCCATCAGGTTGCAGAAGGCCCATTCCAACCTGGCCTTGAACATGTGCAGGGATGGGCATCCACAGCTTCTCTGGGCAACCTGTGCCAGTGCCTCACCACCCTCACAGTGAAGAATTTCTTCCTAATGTGTGCTCTTTTAGTTTAAAACCATTGCCCCTTGTCCTATCATTATCTATTATCTCTAAAGAGTCCCTCTCCATCCTTTTTATAAGACCCCTTTAAGTATTGAAAGGCTGCAATGTGGTCTCCCCAGAGCCTTCTCTTCTCCAGGCTAAACATCCCCAGCTCTCTCAACCTTTCTTCAGAGGAGAGGTGCTCCAGAGGGCTGGAGCCATGGCCCTCCTCTGGACCCGTTCTGACAGGCCCATGTCCTTCTTGTGCTGGGGGCCCCAGACCTGGACGCAGTGCTCGAGGTCGGGCCTCACAAGGGCAGAGTAGAGGGGAACGATCACCTCCCTCAACCTCCTGGTCACGCCTCTGTTGATGCAGCCCAGGACACAGTTGGCCTTCTGGACTGCAAGAGCACATTCTGGCTCACGTCGAGCCTTTCGTCCACCACTGTTCGTCCTACTGTTATCTAGCAGTAGTCATTTTGATATGCTAGATGCCTAGATTTGGAAGAATAGTGGAAATATATTGTAAGAAGTTCACATTTTGCCATGTTGCTTCTCAGAGAAGATAGATATATATGCGAAATCAGGGAAGGAGGAATAATGCTTAATTGGATTGACATATGATTGAGAATTTGCTTCTCAGCAACTGGATATAAAGCTTTATGCAGAGCCTTTCTCTTTGGTGGGAGGAATTGCCCATACACAAGTTATAGTCAGGTTCTGTTATTTTCCAATATATAGTTAGTATTTTTCAAGAAATTGTTAACAATGAGAAGTAGTATTGTGGATGGGAAATCGTATTTTCATTCCTTTATAAGTTTCTTATTAAAAAGTTATTAAAAAGAAACTGGAAGGTGGCAGTGAATATTCAGAGGGCTCTCTGTGTTAGATCAAAACAGGATTTTATGCACAATTTTAAAATTAGATTGCTATGCAGCCTTAAATATGAAGTCATAAGTAGCTGACCTTGTACTAAAATACGGAAACATATTACTCAAAGAAACAGCCCCTGACCAACAGAAGTCAAAGTCTATACTTCTGTTTCTTCCTCTATGATGTGCCATCCCTAAGCATTCTTTCAACTTGCTGGAATAATTTTCTGAGTCAATATCAGTATTCCAATATTTTTGTTTAAAAATATTACTGTTAGAGCTTATATGATTAGAAATTAAGTTAGAAAAAAAATCAGCACTTTTTTTTCATAAGTTCTTTTTCATAACTTAATTTTTTAATTAATTTTTTTGAAGTATTTTTACAGATGCAAATTTTAATTATCCAGGCTGAAAGATGAGTCAGATGTGAAATATCAAATATATTTTGCACTACTTCTTCCTGCATATAGCTTTTGTTGTAGTAAGCATTGTATGTTAATGGTTCTGTACAATTCAGGCCTGTCTGAAACCCTCTCGTAGGTTCTCTTCCCTCTAAGAAATTCTCTTCGTCATGTTCCAGAACTGAGACCTAGATTTCCCTCATATATTGAGAGAAATTATTTAAGCTGCATAAGAAGAAAGCACCTACTGGCCTAAGATGGATATTTCTGTGCTTTGATAGAACTTATAACAAGAGACTCTGCAGTATTGTTTAAGCCCATTGACTGACTTGGTTTTGGTACTTGCATTTTCAGATTTTAGGTCAGTATCATTCCTTTTGGCTTCGTAGTATTTCTGGTGCAGTGGGTGTCGGATCCAAGTTTCCCTTGCTAGTTCATACAGCATCAACAATGCTAATAAGGCATCCAGTTACTGAAAATGTTAAATGCAAAAGTTGAGGTATTGGCATCATCTGTTTTGTATCAATATGCACTATCTTAATGGCAAATGAAAACTAATAGTCTTATTGCTGTGCATCTTTACTGGCACAGAGCTTTTCGTGTACTCCATCCACATTTTTGTTCAGGAGTTTCACATCAAGAATCCTTTCAGGGGAGAGTCCTGACACCACTGTTTCAATCGGAACTGGCGGAGGTCTGAAAGGTGACATTCCTCGGTACTTTCTCTTTCTGTCAGTTCATTATTGTTTGTTCTTCAGGTTCTTCAGTCCTTTCCAGCTCAGGTTATGTATTCATATGCAATATCTTCTACTTTTCTGATTGTTGCCTTCTTCCGTTAGAGCTTTTTTTCACAAGAGAGAGAAGCAGGCAGAGGTGGAGGAATAATTAATTCTTGAGTGATTTAGTTGTCTGAGAAAGCAGTTGATCTTGCTAGATCATAAGATGGTCCAGAAGATGGCTTCAGAGCATTTCAAAAACTGAAAAATATGCATGAAACTGAGATTCTTCAGCTCCTTCTGGAAGCAGTGGCCAGAAAGCCAAATAGTGTGTTAAATGTTCTGCACTCTTTTGTTCTTGGTAGGCTGGGAATAACATTTAGCAAGGAATTTTTTGGTAATAGATCTGTAGCATCATTTTTTGGCACTTTAGACATGCCAGGATTCTTTCTAGAGTTTTCCTTGCACTAGGTTGGCATCTTATGGCCACTATTTGGGAAGGATTAAAACAACAAGGATCACTTAAAATAAGTCTAGTAAAACAAAACAGACAAAAAAAAAACAACCAAGGAAAGAAAAAACAAAGACATTAACCAGGATTTGTTTGGCCAGGTATGCTTCTCTGTCATTCTCTAAATGTGTGTTGACACTCACAATGTGTTTCTGTCAAGGTAAGGCTAACTTTAATAAAGCAGGTTATTTATGAAAGGAGTGCTATAGAGTGGTGGGAAGAAGTACAATCTATACGGTGAAAGGTAGGTGATAGCCAAAATCTCTGTATCATGCCTCCTTGTATGCAATGTGCCCACACATGTTTTTGGATGTGTGGGCAAATCCATGCCCTTAAGACTGTTGCTGATGAAGATAAGTATCAGGGTTTAGTTCAAACCATAAAAGATACTCCATTTAAAGATTAGTACCCTTTTGGTTCAAAGACTAATGAAACTCTCTGCTCATTAAGAATTTGGAGCTCCTCTGTGTTTCCAGTGATGCATTCCACTCTGAAGGAAGAAGCAGATGATGTTTATTTGCACTGCCGAACTCAGTTGTGTGAAGTACAAATGAAGAAGTATAAGTTACTGCACAGAATGACCCCTACCTAACTTATAGTGACTGACATTCCTTCAAGAAACCTGACTTAGCATCCGCAGGTCTAGTGACTGCAAGAGACTGTGAGCATTGAATATTACAGATAGTTTCAGTGAATTCATACTCTTACATTACCTTTCCCATGCACACCTGCATGACAAGGTACTGTTGAAGTAATATCTGAATGTTCACTTAGAGGACAGGAGAGTAGAAAATGTAACTTTACTATTCAGGGATTAGTCATTTTATTCCTACTCCAAAGACAAAAAAAAGGGATTATCAGCTTATTTTGACTCTCTTTCTGTCAAGACATCTATCCATTCACATTCTTAGTAGTAAAATCATTTGGCATCATTTCCTCATTAGAGCCACAAGATGGGCTCTCAGCCTTCAAGGTGTTCATCTCTTTGTTGTTCACCTCTTAAGACTACTTCCGATTCCAAATTAGAGCATTTTCAGTCACTACTTGCATCAGGGTTTACTCTTTAATCTTTTTTGTTTCAGTTTGGTGAGAGCTTACTATATTCCACAGGAATGATGCCAGTCCAGTAAGCCTTGTAAACTATCTGTAAGCTTATTTAAAACTGTAAATAAAAATATGCCTGAGGTCCACAGCTTCATGAACAGTTTGTCTGAGTTGACAGGTATTCCATACAAGAGTGGATAACACCAGTGTACCTGTCCAGCTAGGTCACTGAAACACAGTTGTCTCAGTGCCACAGGAATCCTGTGAAGAAATAATGGAGGATATGAGGCTTGTAGTACCCTTGGGAAGCTTATTTGTTTATGTGTTTGGAACTTAGATTCATCATCATAGCATACAAAGCTGCAGAGCCCACATTATAGTATACAATACAGTCAAATTATTTCTTTTGAGGATCCAGGTCATGTATATTTATCCAATTGAGATTACAAATTCACAGAATCACAGAATGGCTGAGGTGGGCAGGGACCTCTGGAGGTGATCTGGTCTAACCTCCCTGCTCAAGCAGGAGCACCTAGAGCCAGCTGCCAAGGACCATGTCCAAGTGGCTTTTGAGTCCTCCAAGGAGGAGACCCCACAACCTCTCTGGGCAACCTGTGCCAGTGTTGTCGCCCATACAGTAAAGAAGTGCTTCCTGGTGTTCAGATGGAACCTCCCATGTGTCAGCTGGTGTCCTTTGCCTCTTGTCCTGTCACTGGGCACCACTGAAAAGAGCCTGGCTCTCTCTTTGTACTTTCCCTTCAGGTGTTCAGACACATTGATAAGATCCCCTTGAGCCTTCTCTTCTGTAGCCTGAAGAGGCCCTGCTTCCTCAGCCTTTCCTCATAGGAGAGACTCTTTGCTCCCTTGATAATCTTTGTGGCCACTGTGTTAGACTCACTCCAGTATGTCTGTTCCTCTTTTGTACTGGGGGGCCCAGAACTGGGCCCAGCATTCCAGGTGTGGCCTCACCAGTGCTAAGAAGAGGGGAAGGATCACCTCCCTCAGCCTGCTGGCAATACTTTGCCTAATGTAGTCCAGAATGCCATTAGCTTTTGTGACAAGGGCAAAATATTGCATACATGTCACCAGATTACATTATATCTTAGGTATTCAGAACTTGGATAGTATTGCACCTGCACAGGTACTTCCCAAACATCAGTGAGTGTGCATGCCATTGTATAATTCTGAAGTATGGTGCCAGCAAAAAATAATCTCACCATTTTGTCCCAGTCATTAACATTTTTGGAACTGTAATAGTGTGTCATGGATACAGAATATATATGTGCCAATCTTGTTTGCCTCACCTTTTACCAAAAATGTTAAAGTTTAAGGATTAGAGTGTAAAATGTTATACTGATTGCCATTATTGTAATAAACAAAACCATTCACAGTTGGAGCAAAGGATGACTTTTAAGATGTCCAGGGTGGAAGAAAAGAAGTTGAGGTTAGTTTTGGCCAGCTCCTCAAGGCATAAGAGTGAGAGGAGCTGTTAGAGATGTTTGTCATGCAGAAAATTCTGAGAGTTTGCTTTATATCGAGAGAAATTCAGTTTCAGCTGTAGTCCATAATTTTGGTTTTGCCTTCTTCCAGTACTTATGTGGATTCTGTTCACTGATTTTACTGTTACTACTTTAGAGAAAAGAAAGTTTTAAGTAAATGTTAGGGTAAATAATACAATTTTAAATAAGTTATGTTTTATTTGATGTTGTTTGTATGCTGAAGTGATTTTTGTCCTTTGGATGAGCTCAGTGGCCTAAGTTGAAGTTCAGTTGGCTTAGTCTTCTGTCTTCAGTGAGAATAATAGATTGCTTCACAGCTGGGAGAGCTAACAGCTTGTTAGGAACCTGACAGTGGAAAATCAGCTCAGTGAAATATTTTATCCAATATCTCTTACTACAATCTGCTAATGTTTTTGTTTTCTAAAATTGTCAGTACTGGTGCATAAATTGTTACATTTCAACCTCTTTGCTCTAGTGTTTGAAATGTATATTACAATAGTTAATACATATGAACATAACATGGAGGCAGTAGAACATTTTAACTATATTTTCCACTGTAGCTGTCTAATCAGTGCTATCTTTGTTTCATGGTCAGATGGGATGAATACGAATTCAGGTTTGTTCTTTTCAAACTCTTACCTGGCTTACCATACCCATTACCAGGATTTCAAACCATGTTCATTTTCTGGAGGATGACTCTCTTTCCTATGCTGCAAAGATTGAGTGATAAAAGAAGAATCAAGGGAGGAGGTCCTGAAGTCTCTTTTTAATGGCAGTGGTGTTTGCTTAAATCTGGGGCTTCAAATGAGTGCCATAAAATTCATCTTGGTATTTCCTTGGTCCTTGGATCTAACCAGTAGTCTATAAAGACATCTTTCTTGCTTCCCACTGAGTAAAAGGTGAGCAAATGTACTCCTGTTCATTTGACAAGGAAGAATGATTTCAGTACCAAGACTTTCTGATGTTCTTGCCTAAGTCAAGGAAAACATGCTACCAAACCAGGATGTTTGGCTTTTAGTCCCATCTTTAAGCTATGATCCTGTCTGAAGATAGATGTAATAACAAAACCTTATCTACTAACATTGACACAGAAAGTAGATTTAGTGTTTTGATAAACTTTGAATAAACTTTGAATGCACCTCAAACACTGTGTTCAGTTCTGTGCCCCTCACTGCAAGAAGGATATTGAGTTGCTGGAGCATGTGTAGCAAAGGTGGTGAAATAACTAGAAAATAAGACTTATGAGGAGCAGCTGAGGGAATTCGGGCTGTTTAGTCTGGAGAAGAGGAGGCTGAGGGGAGACCTCATCACTCTCCTCCTGAAAGGAGGTTGCAGTGAGGAGGTTGTTGGTTTCTTTTTCTCAGGTGACAAGTGATAGGACATAAGGCAATGGCCCTCAAGTTGCGTCAGGAGAGGTTTAGATTGGATATCAGGAAGAATTTCTTCACAGAGAGGGTGGCCAAGCATTGGAACAGGCTGCCCAGGGAGGTGGTGGTGCCCCCATCCCTGGAGGGATTTAGGAGACGTGTGGACATGGCACTAAGGAACATAGTTAAGTGTTGATAGTTGGACTGGATGATCTTGAAGGTCTTTTCCAANTAGATTGGATATCAGGAAGAATTTCTTCACAGAGAGGGTGGCCAAGCATTGGAACAGGCTGCCCAGGGAGGGGGTGGTGCCCCCATCCCTGGAGGGATTTAGGAGACGTGTGGACATGGCACTAAGGAACATAGTTAAGTGTTGATAGTTGGACTGGATGATCTTGAAGGTCTTTTCCAACCTCAGTGATTCCATGATTCTAATGTGCTTGGTGGTACGTTTCCATTCGGACCTCCTTTGAAATTTTAGGACCAGAATGTGTTAACTGCTAAATACTGATATGTTTCAATTCAGACAAATGGCTTATAATATATTTATTCCTTAACAAAGCTCTTACCATGTCCCATTTAAGTTACTATTAAAATTAATGTTTGATAATTAATATTTGCTTTCAGTCATCCAGATTGTTATAGCATAACACCAGCAGCTTCCAGGACATCTTTGTACTCCAAAGTTATCTCCCTGTGACTACAAAATTTCTCAGCAGATCTTGTTTGTAGGACAATACTTGGAGCATGCTGTTCAAGACAATTCCTGTATGTAGACATGCAAGATTTTCTGGAAGCAATCTAATAATAAGTAGCATGACCTCAGCAAGAAAATCTGTTGTGTGGGTGTTGAAGAACATCACATCATTAGATTGAATCACCCTGTAGTTGAATACTTATCATATACAATCTTGTTGAATACTGTTGTTCTTGTCTTCCCACTTCTCACACAGCTTACTGTGTTTTTCTAGTCTGTGAATCAGTTAAAAGGGTTCTTACAGGATGTAGTGAGCTTGTAATCACCTATCAAAAATACCATTGTTGAACTGGTGTCTGATTCATGGTTTATTTAAGATCTGCTATTAGCAGAGAGCTGTCTGCCTGTTTCATTCTTTGTACTTGTACACAAAGACAACACACGTCTTACATTCCTCCTGCAGTGATAGCCGACTTCTGTCATGTAGATTAGTAGGTTCCCCTTTTCCAACTTTGCGTTCATTCAGAGAAATCAAAACTTACTTGTTCATTAGACATTACAAAGCAACAGCCTTTACTTTAAATAAAGCTAAAGCATTTACATTGTCCTCAAGCTTATTTCTGCTTTACGGAGAGAATATTTTGCATTAGTATCTGCTTATTTGCAAATTGAGATGCGTGCATATATGGAGAAAAGATCCCTAAATGACTCTCTCATCCTTACTGTAAGTTAAGGCACATTATGGCTTAAGTATGATTTCTTAACCTTATTAACATGACTTAAGATTTTTAGTAACTTCAAAAGTGAGCTGAATTTAAACATTCACTGAACCTTACTTCTGACTTTTATTTTGTAAGAAAATATTCTGGTCATGGATAACCAAGTCTGTATCCAGATTTACTCATAGGGAAGTTAGTCAAGCCAATGGAGATTGAAAAAAAAAAAAAAAAGTATAAAATTGCCTCCATAAAAAGAAGTTATGGTTATTTACTTGTAAACTAATTTTTTTTTTATATGGACTGCCTGTATGCACACTCCCAGTGTATCTTGCTGTCTTCCTTCGAGTTGCAGTGCTTCTGTAACTAGTGCTAGTTATTCCATTATTCACACTGTTCTACAGGTACCTCTAAAAATGAGTGGTCAAAATCTGTCAAAAGCAAACAATCAACCTGGTTCTTTATTTTTTCTCTCGAGTCTTAGCATTTTGAGATTTTAAAGACTACAAGCAGTGAAGGTATGAAGTAAAAAAATGCCTGTACTCTTAAACAGATTAAATTTTAACTGTATATTTCAGCATGTTATCTTTACTGGTAACAGTTTGCAGGATTAAAACTTTCCATATGAGTTATTCTGCAGCATGAAAGGGTAGAAATGTCAGGTCTGTGAATACCATATTAAGGTAGGATTTCCCCTCACCTATGTAAAAGGCAGATGTGAAACTATGCTGAGTAACAGTGTTTGAAGCTATAGTGGAAGGAATGATTTATAGCTTATGTGGGATAAACATTGAAATACGAACCATTTAAAAGGAAATTTTTCTCTATTATCTTGTCTTACCGTTGTAATTTTTTTATTCATTCATCTGAAAACAAGAATAGTTATGTTGGATTAGTATATGTTTTAGTTTAATACATTAATGACAGATAAATATCTTTAGCTCTGTTAAATGCAGTCTATAATAATGTTAGGACCAGCCTGTATACTTCAGGCAGTTTCAAAAGCTGAGAACGAGCAAGTATACCAAAAGTTTGCACACGTTTGTTAATTCATTCCAAACTTAGTTTGGATATTTTGATTTTGATATCTGACATATTTACAGGTTTTAAAAATCAATACAGTAGATGGAATAATGTCATTTGATTTCTACTAAAGTAATAGTAGCCTTCTCTCTATTAAGAAAAAAATATTCTTGTCATTATTTTCTTCTTGTTCTAGTAATGGATGTGCTTAACCATTCTGAATTTTGGACCCCTGTCTCATCCACTCCAAAGAAAGCAAGAAAGTTAATTATAAGCTTATTTAGAGCCAGATAGCTACTTTTTAAGTAAAGCTTCGTGTTCATTAAGGGTAATACTGTACTTTGTAAACAATATACCTTCTTGAAGGCAGATGCGAACGCTAACTTTTTTAAAAGTACTTGATGTAAAAAGAAGCTGTCTATATCATTACTTGGATATATGCTTCCACTTTCAAGTCAATTTAATTTATGAAATCTTTAGAACAGTATAATTTATTACAGTGGAATCTTGTTTGCTCTTATTTACTAAACTTGCATTTTTTATATAAATTATTTGCAGTTTTATAGCTTTCCATAAAGTTATTTAATTTCATCCAATTAAGTACAATTTACAGTTGAACGAAAACAATTTTTTAATACACTTTTTTTTTAATTTTTGAATTTGACTAGCAGAACAACTATTTATTAGCCAGCTTTTCTCTGTAACTTTCAAGGAGAATTGAGACCAATGCCATAGTTGAAATAATTTTATAAAGAAGGTTATTTTCCTTGAAGCTTTTTTGGAAGTAGGTAGTAAATTTGTGCAGTTTGAGTAACATCTATGTATTGTAAGAGTTCAGACTTTATTTATGTGCTTACTTGCAACATGATGTTCCAGAGTTACAGGTCATCTCAGGTTAGGTTTAATTATGTAAAGACTTCTTTATTTGAGTTTGTCATCTTGTTTGACATATCGTGCTTAGTTCTGAGCTGGTTATTGCAGGTTTGAGCAGAGGAAATAAGGCAGGCAAGGTCTGGCAGATAAAACGTTTGAACAAAGCTCTTTTAGGTCTCCACCTGTAAGACAGAGTTCCGGTTCCTTTAGTGATTATGGTAGTTCATTAGGCTTTTTCTGGTTTCCTGAACAAAGTAACCCAGAATAGCGTATAGCTTTGATTTACATGCTATCTAGGTTATTTGCAAAATGGTGTTTTTCTCTGTAAGGCCTCATTAGAATCACTTTATTGGTTAGACCATATTGGTTGCTCATAGACATAGGAGTTCAATTAGCACACCAAAGTTTTCATCCTCTGACGTTTCTAATCAGTGATCTTCCAGGAGAAATGTTTCATAATGTATTGTCTTTTCACTTCTGTTACTCCAGCAAGCAAGATAGTTCTGTTTTTCATGTACATTATACCAGTTACCTTCTAAATGTGCAGTTTGAGCATCAAATTTCATTAGAGTACTCCTGTTTCCATGCCATATTCGTTCATGAATATACTGAATAAGTACACCTGCAAAAAAACAAAAACAAAAATAGTATTTTAAAACTAGAAGTTCACTTTTCAAGGTACGATGGTTTGCTTTCTTTATAGTTAACTCCTTACACACCTTCCAGTTCTTCTTCTAACCCCATCTTCTTCAATCTAATGATATCGCATGGGATGCTGTATCAAATGGTGTTGAAGTCTAGAGAAGTTGTAACTGCTGTAGCATTTGTTTACCAGAGTATTTGACAAAACACACCTATAGTCCGTATACACAAAGCATACCATAAACCTGTAGTACACTTTCTGTCACTTTTGATTTGTCTCTTTTAGTTCCTGAAAAAATCTTTGGAGTCTTATTGAAGGGCATGAATATGTTCGGATTGGCTTTTTTGTACATGTCCTACATGCATGTATTGCATTAGCTGTTCCCTCTTCACAAAGTGCCACTTCCTGACTGTTTAACTCTTCTTGTCATAAAATCCAGGTAACATTTCTTTCAGAATCCTGAGGTCTGTTCTGCTGTCCCTGATGAAAAGGTTCTTTTGGAATTACAGGTCTGGGGGACTTTTCCTTGTCCTTTCTATCAAGATGGATCTCTCTCCTGAAAACCAGCAAATTAACCAAGGTGTGCACCCAGAAGACTAAAATACCGTTAGCTTCTGTCCCATCTTCTTTGTGCTGACCACAGATGACCTCACTACTTCTTTTTTGTTGTTTTCATTTGAGAATGATGCCGGTCTCCCATATGTCCTGTGTCATAGCTGCATGAATGTCTTGCACATCTAGGAAGCTGAAGAACAATTCATACCATCCTGAGGTCAACAGATATTGGGTGATGAGCTGAAGTTGTCCCTTGGGCGCTCTTAACGCAGGGTCACCCATGTAGGCATCTGCACTTGAGGTGCCTTGTGCTGACTGGAATCTCGCCTAGGCTCCATTGTGCTTTAACCACTGGCTCTTAACAGGCCCAGCTCTTGATTATGGGAGATTAATTAAACTCAGCAAGTGGTTCAAATCTTGCGGGTGACTGTATTATAGACAACAGCTTATTAGCAGAGTGTTAAGTGTTGTTACTGTTTCCTTTTAAGTGTTTTCTGTTTCTGTGGTCCTTATGTAAATTTTCCATTAGTTAACTTTTCCGTCATTCTGTTGTGTTGATGTCGTGTTCTCCAATCTCCTGGAAGATCCTCATGCAAATAGAAATGCTGGAAAACTGTAATGGTTAATTTGTTAAATCATGAATTTCAAGTTGGCGCTCCTGACAGTCTTCATTTTCTTAGGTGACAGAGCTTTAGGTGTAAAACAGAATTTTCTGGATAACTATACCTGGTGGGATTTTATGCTGTGAGTGACTGTGCAGATATAAAACAGAAAAATATTTTAAAATATAAAGTTTATATTCTTTGGGTTCATCAGATAAACAAGCATTTAAATTACATGCTTGTTTTGTACATTTTGATGATTTAAAGTACATCCTACAAAAGCTTATTTGAAATGAATATACAAACACTGTATGAAAAATCCATTTAAATGTGTATCTTTATCAGTTTGCTTTCACATAACTGAACTTTGTGAAACTTCGGATGTTATTTCCACTTTGGCTCTTCTGTTTTATAGCGAAAATCCCTCTGCAGATTTTTTATATTGTTTTATAAACCTCACAGTCAAAACATTCTTATAGTATATCTATATGTATATATGTACATGTGTGTGTATATATATATATAAATATATATTATTTTTAATAAAGTATTTTTAACAGACCAGTAGGAGCAAGGGAGGAAAGAAATGCCCAAGTCAGCTGAATATGGTATTTGTTTACCCCTAGAGAAAGGAATTTAAGGCATTTTGTGGATATATTAAGATATTTATAGCAATAAATTGTAGAACCTCCTTCTTCATGGTAACAATCTTGTTAAAGTCAACAATCTTGATCTCTTTGGAGAACATACTCCTCTTTATCATGAATTGGTGTTGAGCTGCATCAAGTCATGTTAAATGAGAAGTTTATGAAACTGTTTATTGTTTTAACAGGCAATAGAAAGAAAAAACCTCTCTCAAATTACTTCTTGAATGCCAGTATTCTTACACATTTATTTACATTCTCTGTTCTATCTGATAAACATCTTTGGTAAGTAGGAAATTCTGTTCAGGTTATTGTTGTTTAATTAGATTTACTTCATCAGTGGTGTAGTTTACTGATAGATAGTACTGTTTCTGTTTCTTGGGAATATGCAGTCATTTATAGGGACTCTAGCAAACTGTAGAAGGATTTCTATAGAATTATATTTCCTGAGTGATAACAGAATTTGTAATACTAGATTTTTTTGCTTTAGAGAAGATTATGTCTTGCTGCTATCCTTATAGAAATTTTTACTTCAAACACTCTTCAGTGATAGGAGTGTTTTGATATGAAGAAGCCTAAGACAGTAGGATTTTTGGTGTTTGTTGGGCTTTATTTGCTGTTTCTGTTTGTAGTTATGTCATCTCCTCTCTACCATCTACTAGAACTGAATTCTACATTAATTATTTTTCCAGGTTTAATACACTGCTGTATGTATCTAATAACTTCAAAGTTCTGTCATAGAGACCAGTGGCTCAATAGAGAGCACTGAATCTTGAGTGTACGTCAGTCATGTATCACTAATGTCAGCACATTGTGTGAGCCCATGTAAGGATTTTCTGCTTGCCATAAGTGGCAGGTAGTCCTGAATTTTTGGTGTCACAATTTCTGAAAATAATACCTTTTGCAAGAAAAGTAGAATAATATTAAAAGAAATCTTAATTTAATGGTATGCTCTAAGTAACTATATCCTGGAGCATAGCAAGTGTGTGTACATGCTAAGGGCAGAGTGCAGTGAATAGTGACTTCTCTTACTGGATTCCTGGCAAATTTGTTCAGTTCTGTTACTTATTAAATCGTATGTTAGAACAATCCCCAAGTTAAATTTTCCTCAAAGAATGCATTCAGCATTCTACTGACCCTTTGTGATACTTGTTAAAGAGGCATTTTCAGGTCAATTCAAACATATCTGGTAAATTGTTCCTTTACATGTATTTATTTTATATATGTGTGTATATATATATATAAATATATATTTATAGAATGTATTTCTTCAGCGTGAACCTTATTTTTGATTTTAAGGAGTCTGTGCCTTTTTATTTATTCCTCTTAAGAATTCCTGTGTAATTTCCAATCTTCAGTTCATTTTCTTTTAATGCATTGTGGTATCTGCAGGTTTATAGAAATGCATAGTTCACTGTTGTAGTATCCATGATGTTTTTCTTGTCTTAGAAGCTGTTAATGGTAGTTCATACATCGCTTCAGTCATACCATTCTCTCTTTAATTGAATACCAAAAGCTAAAATAAAACAAGAAATGGTATCTTTACTGATAGAATAATATTATCTGTACTTACCATTTTTTTTCAGTATATTTTTGAACAATTCTTGCTTATGTTTCTACTTTACTTTCACTCTGGTTTTATGTATATTACTGTTACAATTTTGATACAGCAAATTGCAATTGAAAATAATATGAAAAGTGAGAGGAGACTATATGTAAAACCATAGATGGATTAAACATGGTGGAAAGTATGTAAGAAACACTGAAGTAGAAAGGGACAGAAAAATAAATTATCTTCTAATCATTTATTGCTTTGATTATGTATGTCTCTTGGCATAATTATTGTTTCGTGTTGCTTTGTTTAAAGAACCGAGGCCACTTCAGCTGTGCAAACCTCAAAACATCTGTCTGTCTGTTTCAAACTTGTCAGCCCATCAGCAGTCATCTTGCTTTTTATTGCTGCAAGGTTGGCCCCTTGCTACCAAAGTGTATTCTTCTGCATCTGTATAGTTTCCACCCACACATTCTTTTACATATTTTGAGTATTCTGCATGTTGAACCCAACCTTTTAAGTAATCCTGCCAAAAGCACCTCCACTGAAATGAGAGGAAAGAGTACATGTAGCCATAGATTCTATGGTCTGTGCTAAAGGCATTTGCTGTTTCTCATTTTTTTCACCTGACAGTGTAAACCAGCAATTGTCCACAAATATCATTGACTTCAATGTATAGTATAATGCTTGATAAAAGATGTACTTAGCATCAGGAGGGCAGCACTGGATCGTTTGTTGGTGTAGCCAAATGATATGCCATTGTTTTGCCAAAAATACAGGTTTTGAAAGATCTTCATAACAGTAAGGTCTGGGAATTACTGGGTCCTTGTTGAATATTCGGTATAAATGCCCTACTCTGAAAAAGTCAGTCTCAAGCTGACTTTGTCATTGCCAAGCTGATTTTTCTTAAGCCCTATTCCAAATAGTGTTCTGTAGCATTTCTTCTGATTGTATATCAGTGAACCTCCTGAAGTAAATTAAAACCTTGAATTCATTCCAAGGCCACTTTTTATAGCTATTAAGTTGTATGTCCTTGGAGAAGGAAAGAGAAAAATTTGACCAAAAGATACAATCCAGTCCTCTTTGAACTGAAAAAAAGCCTCTTGACATATGCAATTTTTTTTAACGTTTATGTTTATTGGTTTATGCTGTAACTTGCATATTGCAGTTTCTTATTAATCATATGTTAAATATTTTCAAAATTATGTAAACATTAGAATACTTTCCTCACATCTGTGTTCTTCTAATGCAAATGTCCTGTGCTATATGAAGGAATATACTGCATTCATTAAATATATATATATATATATATATTGTTACTTATTTTCTTTATGATGTTGCTATAAATCAATCTGTAAAATTAGAATCGAGAGTGAGATAACACAAGGGAACAGATTTTACTTTATTCTAAACTGATTAAGTTTGGGGAAGCAGGATAAAGGGAAAAGGTTACACAATATGACCATGTTAAAAAATTATCCAGTATTTTACAGGAATTTTTTTGATATTCAAGTGTTCTTATTCAGCTCTTACTTTTACCTCTCAATTATTATTCTGCCTGTCTTGAAACAGTACAGTGACAGTATTTTGATAATGAAAGGCTGTGTAGTATCACATTAGTGTCTACATGTACTATTTCTGTCCATGTTATTTTGCAGCAGCTTAAAATATTTCCTTTTGAGTCTTTTTTGCACAGCTTAGTGTTCTCCTCACATGATCATAAGAAAAGAAACATGATAAGTGAGCATTGAATAAACGTGTTCAAGATGAGATTTTTTATTTGAGTTTAAAATTGTTCAGTTTCCTGTTTTCCTTTGTTCTCAAGGGAATATGCCTTGTTTTAATAATGCAAGTGTTGGTAATATCAGAACTCTTAGGAACTTGCATTTTTTAGTTCCTAGTTTTACCTGAGTTTTGCATCATACGCCCAGAGTAAACCCAGTTACTACATTGTTCTCGTGGTTGCACAACATGAGGCATATAAAACCCTCAAAAGCTATAAATCAGTGATTTACTTTTCCCTGCACCAATTTCTGTGATAAGACTTTGTAATTATTTTCTTTTACAGGTTCCTTACAGCCTTTCCTGGAAGCCTGCAGTAACGAGTCTTTTTTCCGCACTTGTTCTGTATTGCTTCGAAATCCCAAGCTAGATATTCAGATTCTGGAAAAGCTCTGCGTTATTCTGCAAAAACTCTCCAGAATAAAGTAATCCTTTATTACCATTTTTCTGTTGGTTATTATTAGATCAGTACACTTGAGGACCTTTCTCTCTTTCCTTTTTCAAAAGCTCGTCTCTGTTTTGGTGTTTGTTTGCTCCAGTACAAACAATGCTGGGCTTTCTCTGTTAGCAGCTACATTTAAAATGTTTGTCACAGATATGTAAGACGAGTCTCTCAATTTGCTTATATATCTGTCTAGTTCAGAATACAAACTAAAAAATACTAGCCTAAAGAACAAATATTCCATATATATATAGTTGACAAGAATGCTTAGAAAAAAACCCTTCTTTTTTTCCCCTGTGACCTTCAGTTTTACTGAGGTATTTGGTAAAAATCTCTGAAAATTTAGTCTTGTATGTGACTTAAATTTAAGTTTTGTCAATTTTCATCTCCATCAAAAAACACAGTTTAAAATTTTGAGCCATTTAAGACTTTGGGGGAAGGTTAACCTTTATAAAATAGGTTTCCATTGCTTACTGGTTATTAGTTTATTGTAACAAAGATCTTCATCATATCAGTGGTAGTGTGCTGCTGAGTTCCATTGGTGCATTACTTAATGGGATTGTTTCATTTATAAAAGTAAGTATTTAAACTAAACCATTGTTTACAGTAGAGTTAGTTATTTACAAAACCGTGGGTTTTGTTTGATTTTCTTAGGAACAAAATTGAACTCTGGGGAAAAAAATGTTTTCCTGTAAAATACTCTAATTTAAATCATAACTGTCACTGGAAATAAATTAAAAGTAAAATGTGCTCAGAAACCCAGATTTTTTTATTTTTTTTTTTATTAAAAGACAACCTCACAGCTGCTGCATGAATCTTTATAACTGGACTTTGAAATATTCTTGAAAGTAAATTCATTCTCTTTATCATTGTTTTTGTAGTATTTCATCACTATATTTGCCTTGATATCATTCTGGATTTTCTGTAGGTGTCCTCTTTCTGAATTTTTGCTTCTCATTAGGGAAATCCTGTTACAGCTTTTCCTTGATCTTTCATTATACTTTGTGTAAATTCCACTTAATCAAATGAAAGTATAGATCTTGGTGATTTTTGCCAAGATTTTTCTTGCCATGCATTGATAACTTTCTGCTTAGAGACAGAATTATATGAAGCTCCGAATATAACACATTTTTCTTCATTAAAAAATAATTTTCTGTAAAATCTTTACTGTTCAGTTGAAACTTGTCAATTTTCAATTATCAAATGTCAATGATTTTATGTAAAATCTTTTGCAGAAGCAATAAGAAGATGTTTGAATTGTTTACACTCCACCAAATGATCCAAGAACTGCATAGGACAACACATCCAGATCACGCTTACCTCTGTATAAACCTCAATTCAATTCTGTTTAATTTGGGATTGGCAAGGAGCAACGCTCTTACCTCCAGTCTAAGCGCAAGCCACTAGCACTATCTTTCAATCAAATTATTGTTCTGTATAATTTATACAAACTGCCTATGTTACTTGAAAAAGTATTTAATTTTTTTTTTTACTGGTTTCTACAAATAAATTAATCAGAACCTCTGTATTCTGTAAGTTGCTCTGTATCATGTAGAATCTCATTGATATTTCCCTCATTCATGAATGGGAAAATGAAAAATTGTAATATGCTAAATTACTTTCTTTTATACTTTTTAAGAAGTGACGTAACGCTGCTGTCCTGAATGACTCATACAATCTAAGAAATTGGATCCATTCAGCTAAAGTTGCATGTCCTGAGTAAGCAGATCACTAATACTAACCTTTCCGTACGGTTAGAAATCTCACTTCCCTTTTACTCTTCAGAGAGTTTTAGAAATTCATTGATTAATTTCTATGGTTGATAAGTAATAGGCAAGTATCTTATCAAATTATCTTTCAGATAATTAGAGTTTCAATGATTAAAACCACATTTGATTTAAGTAAACTCGATGTATTGAATGAAATTTTTAGTCGCTTTGATTTCTGAATTTTGTAGCATTTGCTCTTTTCCTGTGTTCATGTAACATCTAGTATTTTGTCCTGCTTTATGTCAACTTCTCATGTAACTTTGGGTTGTAATATCTCTGAAAATGTAAATAAAAACATTTTTTAAAATGCCTGGCTATAGGAATCCCTGATATAAAATTATATTTTAATGTCACTGGTGTATTTTATATTAATTTCCAATGCAGTCTTTATTTGGTCTCTTAGTACCCACATTTCTTTTCTAAATATGCTGAATATATTTTTTGTCTGCCACAATTCAGTGTTCGGAAGTTCTTATACGTAGGAAACAGGATATTTTCTAAAAATTCAACTGAATCTTCCGTTTCTAATTTCTGATTCAGCATTTGTACTGTAACTACTGAAACTTTAATCATAAAATTCAATTCAAAAAATCATAAAATTGAATCTGCAATTAAAATGTGAAGATCTGTTGTATGTTCTATGTTCAACCCAGGCCATTCTGTGATTCTATGATTCTATGACTCTATGTTAGTCTTTGACTAACACTGGCAGTCAGTATAAAAGTTCAGGCAGGTTTACTTCTCATTTTGTTACATTTTTTCATGTTTTTCCTGTGTCTGTTTTACCAGAAGTCTTTGAACTAAGTCTTTGAAATTGAATTGAAATTTAAAAAATATTTTTTTCCAGCAATCTGACTTTCATTTATGACAAGCTTTTCAGTGAAAGGACTCTATACCAGATTTGTCACCAAGCATGTCCAGAAGAGAGAGCAAGCAGTGTGAGCTCTGTTGGTGGGAAAACAATTCTAGGTAAATTTAAATAATACTAATCATAGATAAAAGCTCTTGCCAACAATGGATTATGTTTTGGAATCAGTATTTCTTCATCAGTAATTTCCCATTTGTCAGATTTACCAGCAGTGCAAAAGCATCCATATACTTTTGGCTGGAGACAAAATCCTCTTATTTAGGAAGTGTGTTCCCAGTCTTCATGTGTTGCTCTGTCTGCTTAGTTATTAAAATGCTAGAAAATAAATGAGCAAAAAAAGCTATCAGAAGTTGTTGGGTTTTCTACATCCACAGGAATGTTGATTCTGTTCTTGGCTTTCAGCCTTCATTAGCGTTGTTTGATAATCTACTGCTCTTCCTTATGGTACCGACTTAAGACAGTAAATGTCTTTACCTAACAATGGCAAAGATAATGTGGTAAAGAGGCGCATGAAGTATGGTGTAGTCACAAAAGACTAATGTCTTGTGTTTTATATATAGCAGTGTCCTGTTTTCGGCTGGGATAGAGTTAATTTTCTTCATAGTGGCTGGTATGGTGCCGTGTTAATGCTGATAACACACCGATGTTTCAGTTGTTGCTGAGCAGGGCCTACGCTTACTCCAGGACTGTTCAGCTCCTCGTGCTGCCCTGCCAGTGAGGGGACTGGGGGTGCACCAGGAGCCGGGAGGGGACACAACCAGGTCAGCTGGGCCAGGCTGGCCAAAGGGGTGTCCCATGCCAAGTGGTGTCATGCTCAGCAATAAAACTGCATGGAGCTGGCTGGGGGGGTAGGTGCTGCTGCTCAGGGGCTGGCTGGGTGTCGGCCAATGGGTGGTGAGCAGTTGTGTTGGCATCACTTGCTTTGTACATATATTCTATCATTATTTATTTTTCCTTTCTTCTCTGTCCTATTAAACTGCCTTTATCTCCACCCACGAATTTTACCTTTTTCCGATTCTCTCCCCCATCCCACTGGCAGGGAGTGAGCAAATGGCTGTGTGGTGCTGAGCTGCCTGCCAGGTTAAACCACAAGTAGTAAGTGTTCATAGTTAGAAAAGGTGAATCGCTGTTAATTTTCAGTTTTTATTATATTGAGTGTTTATGTTAAAATTAAAAAAAAAAGTGAATATGTTAATGTAATTAAATTAATGAACGATTTGACTAAGGATGAGAATAATTATTTTGATCTTAAGTAAATTTTAACAGATCTGTGAAGAAAAATAACAGTTCTTGATTTCCATTCATATTAAAGTAAACCTAGAAAGTACCAGAAAGCAAGAAATGAATTATACAAATGAATTTGAAATGTCTTGTGAAGAATAGATAGTTCTATAAATATAAAAGCTATTGTAAAGTTCCAAAATGTGCATGTGATCTTTGACTCAGTAATAATGATTCTTGGGTATCCAGACAATTAGTGGTTGTTTGGTTCTTTTATGTAAAAAAATGAAAGTCAGACTCCAGTAAAGTTATATGGAAGCTAGACTTGTAATTTCAGAGCTAAATTTTTTTAAGCCAGTTGTAAAGTGTCATAAAAATACTCAGAGAAGATCCTTAAAGAACGTAAACGATGCCATATTTTTTCCTAAATTTATTACTAATCAAATTCTGTTAATGCAGAAATATTTGTGAATCCTCCTAGTATTGGGAAAGGTAAAACAATGATGAATTTTGAGTTGGTTTTATTTGCCATCTGTTTTTTAGTTAGTGTTGGATTGCACTGGTAAACATGCTTTTACTTACGGGACATGCGGACTATAAAAACAAGTGAGGAGACTGTCTTAGAACAATGTGATTTCAGGATCAGAGACTTTAAGGAAAATAAAATGTCAGACTATGAAGCAATGGAACTAAAACGATCAGAAATAAACTGAAATGGATATTTTAGAGCTATTCTGGTTCAATTCATAATTGATAATCTACAGTAACTAAGCTAACAAATAATGGCGTGTGGGTTAGAAGCATAGATAACCTATCTTACCTTTGTCGTTAAGAGGCAGATGTAGGTACCAGGGAAGTGTCGTACCAAAGTCACAGTATTTCTATATTTGTGATTCTAAATATTTGCTATATTGAGTTTTGTACACACCTGCTTGTTGCGCTGTCTCGAATACCAGCCTTGTAGGCCTGCCCGGCCTGGTTGTCCACGCCCGTCCATGTTGTGGCCTTGCTCAAACATCCCCATTTTGTTGTCATTCCCCCGAGTGCCTTTGGTGGCCTCTGTTCCAGCGATGAGCAGGAGGTTGTGGGGAAGAGGAACAGCGTGAAGTCGTTTGCACTCCCTGGTGCCTGTTGTGGTGTTTGTTGTTGTTGCTGGGGGGTTGTTTTTTTTCTTGTGAGGGCGGGGGAAGGAGCTTTGGATTAGGGGCATGTCTCCCTCTCTCCAGTAACATGCCAGAGCAGTACGATTGCATGCATGGGATTAACAGGGCTGTAAGGGAAAGTGGATGAGAGGGGGCTGGGCTGAGGTTGTACACCAAGTCTCAGGAAGAGGAAGATGACGAGGTCCCAGCGCTGCTTTGCCCTGCAGTCTCCAACACTGGACAGTTAACTAGCTATTTCCTGTGGTTCCTGATTTCCTAAAGAAACATGGTTTATGTGATTATTGCCTGTCTGCATTCCCCAAAAGGGGTATGCTATTTTGAACATGCCAGCCACTTCCAGCCAAATTTGGCAGCAAGCAAGGGAATATTAATTTTCAACAAATTTTGAGAAAATTTGTTTGAGAAGAAAGAAACCTTCTGAATGTTCTTACTTAAAAGAAAGACAGGGACTCCTATACTTCCTGGTAGCAGACAGCCGATCAGTCAGAACATGTAGCTTCAAACTAGCTACAGTCTGCTGTGTCGTGCTTGCATGTAGGTCTCCAGAAGCAATTAACTTCATTTCATGCTGGTGATGGTAGAAAGTTTCTGGTAGTCACAACTCGTCACTTTAAAGGAAGATAAAGAATTGACCCAAAATTTTATGGAACAGTTGTGAGAGCCTTTTGCATTAGGAAAGTTGAAGAGAGTGTTGCATCTGCTCATATTATGATGGTTTTCATCCCTGAAAAGGCTACCAAACATGAGGAAAAATACCTTTCTTACAAACCCATATATCTCTCAATTCATGATGTAATCCCCCTTGCTGTTTATCAAAGGCTTCCTATCAAAATAGGTAAGACAGTGTTTCAGACCAGATTTACAAAGTCTAAATTGGGCAAATCTGTAAGAAAGATAGTTCTCTGGACAGCAGACAGTTGTATTTGCAGAAGCATGGCAGATCTAAATAAACTAGGCTAACAGTGCCCAGCCTGTGCTGTGGTACTCTGTTCCTCTATGTTTTTAACTTCCCCACCTGATGAAAGGTCTGTCTTTTAAAGTGGTATTTCATAGTTATCTTCTAGTTCTCCTCAACGTGACTGGCTTGCATCTTTTTTTTTTATTTAATTTGTGTAACTGAATTTAATCCATCTTGGCAAAAAAATATCTTCTAGCAGATAAATTAACCAGAAAGGTGAAAGTATGCTGAAGGCAACGTTTTTTTTTTTTTTTTTTGAAGAACTTTATACATGATCAGCATCAATATCTAAAATGTATCAGTTTACTTACCAGACCAGATTTAAAAGGAACTGTAAGCAGAGCTCATAATTTAGAGGTATGACACTGGATCCTTTAATTATGTACTGAATTTTTAACCTAAAAGTTAAATGACTTCAGGGATTGATGGCCTGGTAGAAAGCATTTATCTTTACAATAACATATTTAATTTAGTCTAGAAAGTGTGAAAATTTGGTCTATGAAATAATTTGGTAAACCTCCACTTTGCAAATGGCTGGAGGAATTACTGTGACAAAGCAATGACCCACTGTGCTCTTACTAATGACATATCACTCACATTTTTAAAACCCACAAAAGTTACTGTCAAAGGAATAGAGCCGTGCTATGGTGTGTTCCTACCTTTGACACACCCTGGAGAAATGCTGTGATGGGCAAAGGCATCTTGTGTTACGCTGACTCTTCTGATGACCACTATTTGTTGTCAAAAATAGAGAAATAGAGGCATTTGGGGTTGATGAAAGCCTGTAATGCAGTCTTCTGACCATGGTTCTTCTTTATTAGACTTGGTTTTTTGCATAATTTTGAAAGCAAGTGCCTTGTATATTTATGACTACCTGATCACTACTACAAGAGATAATTTTGAACTTAAGCGCTGTTTGCTTGCTTGTAGCTACTTTCTTTTTTGTTTTTGTTTTTGAGTGGATTGTCCTGAATAAAATTCAATAAGACATGACATAACAAGACATTCTGATCCCCAAAGTCACAGTGAATTAATTACCTGAGAAGAAAGGGATCCAGGAAGCCATGTATCTTTTTTTCTTTTTTCTTTTTTTCCCTCCAAAAACTATTCTCTCAGTGCCCTGCCCATTACATAAGGATATTTAGTTTTGTCCCAAGGTATACTTCCCTGAATACACGACATCTCTGATCACTGAAACTTGATGGAAAGTAACTGCTCTGGTAGATGTGCACAAGCGAGGACTGTAAACTTGGTGGCTGGGACACTGCTAACAGTATTTGTGAAAGCGCAGCATAAGGTAACATTGCTACTAATCAGGTAACTTTAAGGTCACCTTCAGAACCATAAAATGGCATCCTCAATGTGGTTAGTTACGAGAAAAGAAATAAAAATATGTGATCCAGCTTACAGGAAAAAAAGTATCGTGTCGTACAAGAGTTTCAGAAAGGAACATAATATTCCACCCACACATCAGCTTTTTGGAAAAGTAATATGCCTTTGAAGAAGGTCAGAGATAACCAATGCTGCCAGACTGGTTTTGTCCTTCAGAAGAAATAGTATTCTAGTATGTGGGTTCAAGAGCTATTTATATAAGAAATGCAGATAAACAGAACTTCTTCATTCCCCAGTCCTTGCCAAAATTTAACAGTTTGATGTCCTCCTGGTTTCTGTTGAAGCATGACTGATTTTTTTTCACAGCAGCCTTGCACACCAAGGCCAAATTTCAGAGACAGAAGCCTAACTCCACTTCCTTCCTGTTTCAGTTTCAGCTTTTCTACTAATCTGTCCTTAGTGTTACTTGTTCCTGATTTACTTCTGTGTGGTCAACTAAATTAGAGAAAATCATTGTGTATTCCTGGACTGCTTCTTGCAGTACTAACCTGAATCCTATTAAGGGCTTGTGTTTAGAGCAGCCTCTTTTACCAACTATGAAAAATGAATTCTCTTTTTTTTTCTTTCAAAGGCGATGGACAAATGAGATGCCTGTGTATGACCTGTATAACAACTAATCACTGATGTCTTCTGCTGCAGAGCATGCAAAGGCTCCTTATCATTATTCCATAATATAAGTATTCAGACAGCCTAGTTTCACAGAACACTAGCAAAAAAGAATCAACATTTTTCTGTCCTTGAAGAGTGGTTGATAATGATAAATTAGTGCCTGAGGTAACAGGTGCTATGCTTTATGAATCGTATCACAATAAATAATCAGAACTTATTTGGATATGGGGGAAATAGAATATATATATGCAATATTATCTGTCTAGAACTAGATATAGGCTGATAGATCCAGAGCATTCTTACCTTGTTTATCTTAATATATTTACTGGAGTATCCACTAGGAAGCCTATCCAGTACACAATAGGGGCACAAGCTCTCTTTGCTTTTCATTATCACAGAGGAGCAGAGAGTTGCTTGCAGAGGAATGACTTGTGCATACAGGAGGGTCTTGTTTTACCTCTGGGTCATGATTTTCACTTGGAACACTAATTTTTTTTCCCCACCTCTTAAATATACCTTCCTAATAACAAAGCAGGACTTCTAAACCATATGAGGCCTTGAGTTCACGATGGAAAAATTAGCATACAGATGGTGGGCTTCTATTTAAATCAGCATGCCTTGTCAGGTCATCCTTCAACCCATCTCACTGGATATGTAACCACCTTGCCTTTTTGTTCATGGAGAAGGGATTAATGACCCCAAGTTACGGAATATGGAGGCAGCCTGCTGTTGTTGCTTTATGCTCCAAAGCAGAGACCTCTGCTTTTTTGCTCACCTTGCTTCTGTTCACACCAGGACCACCAGATGCTAGACACTATACAAAGGGCAGTTCCTCACTGCAACCTAAGATTAGAGACAGTCTGCAAAGCCAGGCAAGTTTCTCAAAGGAAAGAATGAGACTATACCAGTCAAGCTAGGAAACTGGGATTAGGTGGGAAAGGTCTTGCTAGGTGATAATTCTTCGTCTCTGGGAGGAACTTTCCACAAAGTCTCCCAAAAGGCTGGTGATGGATTTGGAAATAGGAGGTTGATCTGTAGACATGCAGTTAAGTGCTCTTTCTAGTATGCCCTGATGATTTAAACAAATAAATAAATAAATAAACAAACACTATTTTTACAGTGCCCATGATAGGGGCTGTAGAAGTACTCATCATAAAACCTTGAGTTGACCAGGGCTTTGTATGAATCTCTTATGTCTTTTATTTTGAGTAAACATTTCCAAGGACTTCAATGGTCTTTTCAATTTGAAGGCTGGGTTTTACCAGAGTATAAAGAGGAACAATTAGCTTTCAAGAAAAATATATAGGAAAAAGGAAATAAAAGGACTTGTTGATAATTTTCTCCCTGAACTCTCATTGTCTTAAGGGGGTGGGTCTTAAATTTTATTGGAACTCTAACAACTTTGTTTGCAGCAAATTCTGCACCGCTCCTCTAACTCGCAGAAAAATTCACCTGTACATCACAACTGTCTGAGGCCTCGTTGTCTATCATCTGTCCCTGCCCTTATCAACGGTCTCCCATTCCCTGCTGTGCTGTAGAGTCTCTGCTTTCTCATTTTTCCTCCCAGCCTTTCCCACCTTGCATTCTGGAAGCTTCTCTTGCTGCTGACATGCTCCTTTGCTCAGAAAGATGGCACATTTTTCCCTCTGTCCAGAGGAAGAGATTGAGACAGTATGTGGCAATCGGGACAAGGTAAAACAGCAGACTTTCACTGTGCAGTGAAAATGCACAGGAATATAAGGTCATACTGTAACTGTGAATTAAATATTATTTTAGAGTTGACTTAGACTTATTCAAGGACATTCTTTATGAAGTTTCTTATAAAGACGAGATTGTACTCAGGTTTCCTGCTCATCAGAATTCTAGTAAGAACCACTTTACATACTGTAATGTAATTAACCAACTTTTTTCTTTCAGTCTGGTCTTTGAGCATTAGGTTAAAAAAGCTCAGACTAAGATAATGAGTGTTTCATGAAGAAGTGCTGTCAGGAGCTGGGGAAAAAAAAAAATCCCTTCCCCAAAAAACAAATTGGCTTCTCTATGCCAAAGTTGGGATTGATATTTGGCACCGAAGAAGATGGTCAGTACTTGATCAAATACTGCTGGACTGGTAAAGAACCACGTCTAAGCAAAGGTGGTTATGTTTTCTTTAGATTTTGGATCATTGAAGTAAGTTTGGTTTCAGATTCTGTCATAAGAAATGTACTTACATTTGAGGTAAAGTCTGCAGTAATAGATTAAAATCTGTAACGTTCTTATGTGTAAATTCAGAAACTTCTAGATTCTTGTTGGTTGTTAAGTCTTGTTAACTTCTTTATCGTATTTAGGATAGCAGACTCAATCGTAGCTTTGCTCTAACCATATATCAGCCAAATTGTAAATACCAACAATATTATTACACAATGCTAGAGAAATTAACCTTAAGAACACCTTAAGCATTCATCTGATCCAGTATTTCTCCAAAACAGAACACTAATTAACATCACTAGTAATAGGTTCAGGTTCATTTTCATTCTGTGTTTGCTGGCTGCAGGTATTTCAGAGACATTACTGAGCCAAAATAGTCACAAACATGCAATACATGGTTACTTGGTAAGATTCAACTCACCTAACCTTTGACATCCATAGAATAAATGTTTACATCAAAGCTTGCCACACCAGATTCTCTGTATAGTTGAGAGACACTGTAGCCTATAGTTAGAAGGTGCAATTCATCTTGTTTATCTTAAATGTCTGCTCTAGTATAAGATGAATCTCACTGCAGACACCTACATTTGCACAGGTATATCCCAGTGAGCTGGAACTACTACACAAGAAAGAAAAATGGAAGCAAAATGGAAAAACTTGAAACAAAGATGACATCCCACAGGAGCTGTGTGGTTTGGATTTTGTTTTCTTGTTTTGTTTCAGTATTTTGCACAATGGAAGGACGGGGGTATTTTACTCAGATCTGAGTTTGTGCTTTGTCAAGTCAAGCCTAAGAAGCCAAAGATTTTCCTTTGGGTGGTTGTCCGTAAGCATGCTAAAGCAAAGAATGGTCGAGCCCTTCAGACACCTACATGTTTAGATAGAGCAGCACCTGTTGCAGCGTGCTTTCACGCTACGTTAACTTCTGCTTATAAAGTGCAGGGAGTGAAAAGACAGGAAATTGAAACTCCAAACATCATATCCTCCCAACCAGCTGGCAAACTCAAAGCTTTTGTTGCACTTTCTGGAGCCTTTCTCTTCTTTAATTGTTGACAGAACAAGAATGTATTCATCATAGTGAAAACAGAAATGAATCTGAATAAACAAAATCCCAAAATGTTTTTCAAGCAGGACAGTCTTTATTCCTTTTAGCAAATGTTTAATCTGTAAGAAATACTTCGAAAGTCTTAGCTTAGTCACCAGCTCCTGGGGGAAACGGCGGCTTGGTGCTGGTTTTTGTAGATGCAGCTATTAGCGGTCTGCACGGTGCGGCATAGGATTGGATGAATATAATTCTGCTGGCATGCAGCAAAAGCTTCCAAGTGAAGTCTTTGATAATGCTGTGTAGTACTGCTAATTTAGGAACACAAAATGAAAATGTTGGTGAGAGAGTACTGCTATTGTGAGATTACTCGCTAGTCTCACAATCTGTACCACCTCTCAGTACATAATAACTTACAAACAGTTTCTCTAAGGAGTTTGGCATTTTTATAGTAGCTAGGAAGTGAAATATTGAACCAAACCTATATTGTGAAAGGAAGAATGCTTTTTGCTTCAAAAGTTTCCAAAGCGTGATGCAGACAAGCAGTATACTATGGGAGTGTGAAGATTCCTTTGTGTATGTTACCTAGCCACTCCCATACCACAGGAATGTGCCTGCTCACCCCTGGCTAACTTATTTAATGACACATTTATAAGACAATATATGAATTAATAATAATAATAATAAAGTACAACTGTGTTTGACCTCTTTCTTTTATTAGCATATCTTATGTTCATATTTTACAATATAATAAGTTATATATACAGCATTAAACAAAATTATTAGAAAGTAAGCTTTGGCAAGATCTACAAGATTTTTTTTCATTCCTGTACATCTTTTGTGTAACAATAGAAATACTGTATACTAAATAAAATAATGTTAAATAGTCTGTGTTCACATTGGCACCAATGATTTCAAGACCCTAGCTTTTCAAGGCCCAATAAACATAAAAAAGAGGATTCCTGTGTCTTCTTTTAAGCATACAAATGGTGTGTACTATCAAATGAAACGTGAAATATAGGAGACAGTCCATTGAATAACACTGCAGTTACACACGGGCACAAGAGAAATAGAATCTTCCCATTTTCTTTTTTCCTTTTTTATTTTAGTAGTAATAGACCTAATCTGCAAATTCAAGGTCTTGAAAATGTTGTTGAAGTTTACAGAGTTGTCAGCAAATCTAGAAATCTTACTGAAGCCTGTTGAAGTCTGTATGAAATTGTCATTGATTTCAAGATAGCAAGAATTACACCTATAAATTAAACATCAGTTAGCTAGTTAAATATTCAAATAAATGCAGCTTGCTTCTTCCTTTAAAAGCAGAGTCAAATTCTCATCAAATTTGGCATATGCAAATTAATGAGGAGTGAGTTACGATCCCAAAGAAATGGTGGAAGAACAGTGAGAAGGATAAGTTTCATGTTGCAGTATGTACTTCCTTTGCGATACAAATCAAGTGCTGAAAAGATGAGTAAATATAGAAGTTAAAGGGTGATACTAAATGTTTAGCACAATTAAGATAGTATCATAGATAAGATCTAGTTATTAAGTGATGGAATGCTGGTTGTTAACTTCAGGGTTATAGTTAATATTTTTTTTATAACATTCTGCGCAGCGTGCTTTAGGTGACCCTGCTCAGCAGGGGGGGTTGGACCAGATGATCTCCAGAGGTCCCTTCCAACCTCAGCGATTCTGTGATTCTGTGATTTTGTTCAGGCAAGCATTTTGGAATTTAAAAAGTATAGCTCTGTAAGTGCCAGTTCTCTTAATGTAGTGGTTACACTTGTTGGAATCTGTCATCGCTCATTTTAGCTATAAATTAAGCACACAGATTTGGTAACAGCTACTGACTTGTGGTCTGTACAAGTTTTACAGAACTTTTAACCAACAAAAACAGAGTAGCTAGTGGGAAAAAATAAGGTAAGTTTTTGTTGTGCACAAACTCACAATAATGCCTTATCTTCCAGAGGAGTTAGTTTTCATCTGTGGGGGCTGTGCTCATGTTCTACATTGACTACACTATAGCATTTCAAAAACACCTGTTCCTGTACATTTCAACTGTCTAAAGAAATCTACTCTTTTTGCTCTCAGTGTCAAACATCATCTGTTCGCTGTTGTCTGAAATTCCTCTGCTTGAAATATTATGTGATATATAGATGTCACTACTGGAAAAAAAAATACATTTGTCATAGTAGCGGACAAGCTGTTTGTGTTGCTTTTTATTTTGTAACAGCAAGGAAGAGAAAAACTTGTTGCTCTCCTCTCCACTTGCAAGGAGTCACTGCCAACTTTTACTGCCCTCTTGCTAAGCAGCTTGTCCTCAGTGAGTTTGCAGTTTGAATTCACAATTTCTGAAATGTTTCTATGGACCAAGAGTGCATTTACATGCATTATATACAGCATTTTGAAACACTTCCAACTGTAAATTATGTTGGGGCTCTTTTCATATAGTATAATTGATTAATCTGAGGGCTGTGTATATACACCTATGCACATACTTCTACATTCAACAAATCCATAGTAAATACAGAAAATTAAACTGGTTGCATGTTAAATGGGTTAGAGCTGATAGAAATGTAGGTGCCTAATGTGTATTAATTGATACTGTAGCTGTGGTAGTTGTGGACTGCAACTGTTAAATGGTTGAACAAAGCCCTAAGAGAGAGGAATAGCTTCAGATAGCAATTCAATGGCTTGAAAGCCAGGCAGGAAGGGTAGCAGCAGGGCTATCTGCACAAATACTCAAACACAGACTGCAAAATGGATGCTTTTGTGCCCAATTTTATCAGTAACTGTTTAACTTAATCATTTTGTTTAATGACATGTTTCATACCAAGCTTCTTGGGAGATTTCTGCTCTTGTTTTGGTAGACGTGTAACTTCACTTTTTTAGAAGCAAAAGAGGAAAGCTTCCCATTGGTTATGGGGAGTGATTACATAGAAGAAACATCAGGGGTTCTCTTGTCCAAAGTCTTTGACGTGCTTCCTGCTGGAATCATTGCTCTCGCAGGTGACGTGGGAGCGCAGGTCCCAGACTGGCACGTCAGGATGTCACTGCTGGTTCCGGAGCAGGCATTGCTTGTGCCCACTCCAGAATATCTGCACACAAAGATTCGACAGCATCCAACCGCTCGATTTGCACCAGTTTGGTTAGCAGTTCTGGGATGCTGTAACCTGCTGTGCTGATGCGATCAAATAGCTGCATGCCGTCTGTCATACCACCTATTTCGTCTCTCTTCAGTCCAAAGCTCTCGGCGAGGTGGCGCCACGTTTTCACTATGGCTTTTTCTGTGTTGTATGTTGAACTGAGCATTCGGCTGGTCTTCTCCAGGCAGTCAAATGGCAGCTCCGTAGGGCTAAGACCTGCAAAGTGAGGTGCTTATGGTCAGACGGCTCTGTGCACAAGTCTTGACTATTCAAGGCATTTACAAAAATGCTACACTGTATACTATTGGCAATAAGCACAGCTAAAATCTTTAAGTGAGAGTTTATGATAGGTATGTCTAGCTCCAAAATTATTACTGTGTCTTGCCTAGTACCAGGAGGGCACAATATTCACAGAATAACTAGGGTAAAAAGTTGGCTGGGAAAGAACTATTAGATGGGTGGTATGCATTCCTATGGTACTACCCCTTCCTGCAAAAATTTACTTGCTATTAGAAGCATATTGGAAACATATCCCTAGTGAGCAGCTCCATTAATACACCTCTGCATGTCTAGCACAGTGTTTGAGCTCGAGAGACAGCTCTGACCCTTCCCTTGAGTCTGTCAGCAGCAGCTGCTGTAACATCGCTGTAATTGAAAGTTGCCCTTCTGGAATGTGAGGAGGGAGGTGAAGCAATGATGCCAGATGCTCACAAGCATAAAAGTCCCTGTAAATGTTCAATTGTCTTTACTATCACTGAATCTCTAGGGAGGATTTAACATTCATCCTGTGGGGAAAAAGTTATTTTTTTCCTGGACATTTTTTCTATGTCCTACTGGTCACAGAATAGAGGAGAGAATAAGCTACAGTGTTTTTTTCTGAGAACAGTCTTTTGCTTCTGTAGTTTTCCTTTTTCCTGCAGTAATTTGGTGGGAGGTGGAGCTCCCTGAACCACAGAAAACTCACACACATATATGCACACAAAGTATGTGGGAAAAAAACAAAAAAAAAATAAAAAAAAAAGGTAAATGCAGTCTTGTCCACTGTTCTGCAGGAAAATTAATTCATGTCCGTTCTGCCAAAACACTCCAGCTAGTCAAGTAGTAAAGACACTTAAAATGCTGACCTAGTTGGAAACTCCACCTGTCGTGAAGTGGGACAGCATTTAGAGAAGCAGAGAAGGTCGAGGCTTTTGTCTGAAACACAGTTCTGGTCCTCCACAAATCACAGTTTCATATTGGGAACTAATTTATACCTGTTATCCATCTCACTAAACAGACAAATCAAACAGGATTCCTCTAGATGAAGAACGCGAGAGCGCTTCTCCGCAGCTTGGTCCTTATGGATGTGCAGACACGACCCAGCGCTACCCTTGCTCCCTCCAGAGGAAGGAAGCCCGTGCACGCATCTGGAGAGAAGCTGCGGTGTGCAAACCCAGCCCAGGCAGCTCTGGAATCGGGGCACCGCCATGCTTCCTAGCAGGTGAGTACAAATCTGCTCACAGGGTCTTTTTCCAGATTTGCACTTTCTTCCCGTTGAAGCTCTCCTTTCCATATCAACACAGAGGGATTTCTATTTTCTAGCAAGGAGTTTTGATCTAATTTTGTGCTGTTAGTACAGGTGCAAGTTTTGTACACTCACCTTCTGCAACGTCGCATACATTAGCATACACATCAAGTATCTTTTTCCTTCGACTTTGAATCTAAAAGAGAAGAGTTTTATTGCATTATCTTTTCAGTCACGTGAGTAAACAATTGGCAGAGAGCAGTACAAAACCTCTGGGAGATCCTAATTTCATGGCTCAAGGGGTTATCACATAACGTCCTCAAGGGTCTCTTTTGAAGACTTTTATAGAAGAGGACACAGCAATTCGGTGAAGAGTAAACATATTTCTGCTTTTGCTTTCCACTGCTAGAGCTCTTTCTTTCCATCTTCTTGTCTTCTTTTAGATCAATGACTTTTCTGCTCCAAGTGTTTTTGTATTTTATTTCTCTTTCAGACTGAAGCAAACTCCTGACAATGAGGACAAATTCAATACCATGCATGCAAGCAATTAATGCAGGGATGTCCAGGTAAACCAGGACAAGACTGGGCACTGGGAATTAAATTCAGACTGAAATTGCCTTCTTCCAATAATATAAGGGGACTGTAGAGGAGGGGACCTTCTTTTCTGTCACTTGACATAGAGCTGCTTACTGCATTATTGATTAATTATATATTTTCTTCCATCATATATTGCCTGGATGAATCTGAGAGATTTTACAGACAGATAAAAAAATCAGTGACACTTTAGACAGGGAAAATCTAAGGTCCAGGCTGCTGTCGTCATTTTCGACAAGAAAGAGACTCAGACTGAAAACCTGACATTTTCCAAGCTGAAAATGGACATTTTGATGTAGTTTCATTTAGCAAAAATATTCTCAAGGTTTGGCCTTGGATTCAACGTGGATTGAAAACAAATGTCAAAATGTCATGAGTTCTCAGGGACTGGAATTGTCATCTCTCTGCCAGCTCTCATTAGGACTGAGCTTTCTGAAAAGCTGTCATTTTGATAGGACTCTAGTATTATCTCCATAAATTCACCACTTTTCACTGCAAACCAGGATGAAAAAAGCTCGCTATTGTATTTTGTTGTGGAAAGATTTTCCTCATTTTATTTGGGCTCTAAAGGACAGGGCACATCAATTACTTGGATTAATAGACTTGCAGCAGGAGACAGCAAACTGGCTGCTCCACCTGACGCCCGTCTCTCAGTATGCTGGATTGCAGGGAAATGCAATGCAGGCACTGACTGTTGTTCACATATTCTCGGTATAATTTATTTTTCAGGATGCTATTGTACACTTGGATTAGCTATTTCAGAACCTTATAAACAGAAATTTTTCTCTTAATGGGATTTATTAAAATTCCTCTTAAGGCAATGATTAGATGCCTATTTTCATTCTCCCCTCATTTTTAGGACAAAGAGGGAGGTTAAAGAATTCCAAGCCCCAGAAGAATTACGCAGGGTGATTTCAGCCAGAAGATGGGAAATTTGTAAAGCTTACTCTGGAAGCAAGCAGGTAAATTTGAGTCCGGCAGTCCTCTGTGTGGTAGCTCATTCCATAATGGTTTTTGTTTTAACCAGGAAAGAGCAGCCTTGGGTAAGAGCAGACCCTTAACGTTCTTTACCCCTCTCAAACAGCTGCTTAATACTCTTTCCAGTACTAGAAGTGTTATTTAATCTCTATCCTCAAGCAAATTACTGCTTTTCTAACTTCTGCCAACTGGCTTAGTTGTGAAATCTTAGGTATGGAGCGGGGGATCTTGATGCAATCTGCACTTTCATTGAAAACTTTGTCTTCAGCCTTGTCAGCAGGCTTCAGTCCATTAGCAGTATGTTAGGACAGTAGCTCTGGGAGACATAGGTCATGCTTCAGATGTGCTTATGAACTATCTAAATTACTCAGGAGAATGTATCTACTATATATGGTCTTTAGAAGGTAAGCCATTTCTTATTAAAAGTTCTGATTTCATGCCTACCCAACATGTGTTATACAATTTCAAGCAAGCTCATACGGAAGTGTGATAACGTTGGATATTTACAGAGACCAGACAACTGAATTTTAAAATATGAACATTGGAGTAGTAAGTTATTTTCAGATAGTCATAACAGATTACAAGTAGAAAGACATCTTTCTTGGATTGAGACTTTGTGTATCTGGTCTCAGCTGAAAAACGAGCTATTTTAGAAAGTTTGAGCTGAACCATCCCAACAAAGTAAAACATGCAAACATGTAAAGACGCATTTTCAAACCTATTGTATTCTTAAAAAAAAAAAAAAAAAGATGGTTGATATTAATGATGCAATTTTGTCCTAGCTATTGCCATTTTTAAATTATTTTTGAAGTTCTAAAAACAAAAAATATCTGAGCAGACACTTTCTTTTTAAGGATAGATTCATCTTAATATAAACTAAAAAGTTGTGTGGGTGAGGGAGTGCCCTAACAATGCCTTGAAATAGTCTAAGTGAGATAAAATGCCCTGAGCAATACAGATTCAGCAGGAAGAAATGAAGGCCTTCCACAGCAAAACAAACAGTACACGTACATTGTCCTTGAGGAGTGACCTTCAAAGCACATATGTGTTCTTGAAATGTATACACAAAAAAAAACCCAAGCACAACACTAGATATTGTTGAAAATTCAATGGCATAGAAATACCAATGCCTCTGAGTCAAGACAGGCAGATGCTGTGCTATAGTATGAATCTGGCTGTGCTGTTACATTATCTTGATTTTCTGTGGTAAATGTAGCACTGGGGTTAATTATACTACCATTAGCTATATTGGTGGTTTGCTGTTTGCTTTTTCTTTCTTTAGACTATAAAATATAATACTCAAAAAAACAAAGTTATTACTCTTGTAGCAAATTTGCTTTTCAACCCTGAACAGTATATACATATATACACAGACACTCTCTTAAATATTGAAGGAAAACTAGATGCCATTATGCAAATGAGACTGTAATAAAATTGTCTGAAGAAACTCTCTTGTAACTTGTAAATTAGTCGTCTGCATTATAATGTGTTTTTGTGGTGATAGTTTGTATATGTTTTTCTTAAAAAATAATAAAAAAAATACAAACAAAACAACAACAAAAACAACACAGAAAACAGCTCTCAATTTTTAAATCTCAAAATAGCCTTACCCCAGTTGATTTATTGTTTGTAGAAGATTTATCTCTGGCCAAATGCACTAAAGATAACAAGCATCTCTCTGGAGTCCCTTGCTTGTCAACTGCAGCTTCTTCATCACTATCCATGCTACGACTTAAAAGTCGTTCATTCTCAGAAGATGCATCATTTTCACTGTAAAATGAAGGATGAGGTTATCTTAGTGATACCTCTTGTGGTTTGACTCCAATGATTTCCTTTTTTCTATCCCAGAGTAATGGAATAAAAATGTTTTCCATTTTTTTAAACGCCTTTCCCCTGAAATCCTGTGAATGTAACTACATTCACCTACTGAGGAGATGTGTGCAATGCTCACCGAGTTGCACAGTCGTGCTCATCTTGCAAGAATCCTTTCATAGCAGTATTTTCCACTGAGGATGGTGTTTACCTCACTGGAGTTGTGTTATCCAGCCAGGTTTGTCTGCCAGGCAGATCCAAGGAAGGAAAACTGTCATGAGGTGCCACCCAGATGATGCTATTGACAAGGAGTTCCCTTAAGGCCTGGAGCAGCTATTTTTGCTCCACTTGGCTGAAAGTGAGTGGGGACCTTACCAAGGCATGTATGCGTAAGCAGCACTCGGGTCCCCAGAATGGACCTCTCAAGAGAGGAGACAGCCCCAAGAACCGATGAACTGGTCACAGAGGGAGTGGGGAGGTCACAGGTAACACCTGTCACCCCCTCTGAGAAACCAGAGAGGGGAAAAAAACTACTAAGCCATCTAGTCTTTTCCCTACTGAAGCAAACTATAGCATTCCCATCGAATCTCCACTTCTCTCTGTGAAAGGTTCAAAGCACAGGAACAGCACTGTGGCCTGTGTGGGCTGTGACCCAGAGCACATGGTGCTCAAGGTAATGTTTTAACATATGGTGGCTGTGGTCACCTCTTCCAGAAACTCTATCACTTGTGACTCTCCCATTGACACGTTATTCCTTGGTCTACTAGACCTGAAAATTCTGGTGCAAATTACTTCTATTTTGTTCCTCATGGATTCCTCTGTACCAGGATGAATGGTGACTATGTCCCTTCCCCATTTCAGTCAAAATGGAAGTATGTTTATTTTTTACTTACCTTTTAGCAGCCTTAGCTGGAGTTGCTGTAAGTTTTTCAAACTCTTCTTTCTCAGAGAATATCACAACATTATCTGCAGATCAACAATTAGAGAAATTTAAATTGGCAATGAGTATCCAAACTGGTGTTTTGTCTCTGCTTTAGCTATCAACCTTACTGCAAATGGAAATCTCTCTGCTACCTTTTGAATTGCTATCAGAGGATTAAGTGACATCTGGGAGTACAAAAACTATTATACACAATCAGTTTGTAAATGGACATGGAAAGGGGGAATTGTAATTAAGAGAAATGCACTCATTGTATTTAAGCCCAACGTTACCTTGGATAGAAAAAGTAAAACTAAAGCAAATTATACCTTGCACTTCTTTCTTCTCTTCTTGTGTATTAGCCTGAGCTTCAACATTTTTTACTGAGTGGCTCTTGCAACAGGCTAGAATGTAAAAATATACAGTAATTATTCTCAGAAGCTATCTAAAAATAGCATTTGCAGCTAAAATATGTTGTGCTGAACAATTACCTTGAGCAGAAGGTTTTGTTTTCACAATGTAAAACATGATGATGAGGACAATGGCAATAGCCATTATGAATATGGTAGACATAGCAATTATAAGAGCTGTAGCCAGATGTCCTTGTCCTGAAAGGTCTGCTGGAAAAACAAAGAAATATTTTGTAAAGAAGCAACTCTTCAGATCAGAGAATAGTTAGCAGTTTACAGTCTGCTCTACACTTACATTTTGCATACTCATTTAGTTGATCCAAGTCTTGGTTACTTGTTAATCATTGCAAAAGTAAGTGCTACTTCTCAAAGGCAAACTAATTAACAGGTTTTCAAAATTGTGACATTTATGCTGCAAGAACTAATTAACAGTATTCATAAAAAATAGCTGATCACATGACCATCCAAAGATGTATGAAATTGTATTATCTCCTAAGCTATACGTAAGCAGGAGTAGGAGCCTTCCTAAAAGTGAATTCTGGGAAACAGCAATGAAAAAAAAGAAAGAAAGAAAAACAAACAACAAAGAAACAAACACAAAAATGGTATGAGAGCTAAAAGGACTGTTGATAACTGTGGTTGCCTCAAAAGCTCTGCAGTAAGAAGGAGAACACTACACATTTGGAATAACTGATTTTTTCTAACAGACTTAAAACACAGCATGGCTGCAGGGTGAATTTAAAATAAGGTATGTGAAAAGGTAGAAGCCGGATGAACATCTATTAGAATTGAAAAGTCAAGAAAGGATGCAGAAAATGACAGATACACTAAAATGCATGAAAACTAATTTTTCTGAAAACATGATCCTCAAGATCTTGTTTACAGCACAAACCAGGTCACTACCTCAGTAACTGCATCCTTCCAGTTGTGTGTTCTCATGTTCAAATATTTTTAAAACATAATAATCATATTTGAGAACAGTTTATGTTAGCTCAATAAGAGACTGGCTATATTTGTGCGTTAAATTGTTTTCACCAGTCTAAGCTAGGCTTTGCTGAGGCATAATGACATTTCTGTATGGCTACAAATAATGAGCTAATTCATTGCTGGCGTTACCCAGTACAGTCCAAGTCCATTTTAAGTCCATCCTCCTAAAACAGGAGTGCTGATTAATCAAGAAATAAAAATTAATTCTGAATTATTTTTAATAGCAGTTTTAGAAATCTGGAAAGCATGGCAATGAAATTCACAATAGATATTCTCAGTTCAGTTGCACTTTGTTGCTGCTATTTTCAAGACCAACAGCTCCTACATTAAATCCATGAATGTCTTCTTACCTTTGTGAGCATGCTGGTAAGGAGAAAAAGTACTCGTGCCAGAGGTGCTTGGGAAAATGGCTGAAATGCCAGAGGTAGCCCCTGCACCTGCAATATAAACAGAAACGCCATAAACTTCCACAGTTACTTCACCTAGTCAAAGCGGTATCTTGGCTCAGGTAAACAGCCTTGCCTTAGTTTGATTGCATTTCCTGTTCATTAGCAAAGAAACCACGAATTCACTGTGTCTTTTTGAAATGTCACTAATCCCAGTATGCATGGCGGGCATGTTGAAAATTGTGTTTAGAATACATTTTTGAGTAGCATCTAGAGAGAGGGGAAGAAGTCAAAGCTCAGGAACTGTTACAAACATAGAAGAAACTCATCAAATTAGTGTTTCTGACAGGTATCCTTCACTATAGCAGGGTCACCATGAAAATCTAATGTTAAGCAAACCTTCATGACCCCATAGGAAAGCCTAGGAAAGTTGAAAAACAAGACTGTTGAATGTCTTTCTTTTCCATGGAGCTGTACCATAAAGGGAAATGTTAGAATTTCTGCAATCTAGCTGGATAACACATTTCTGATGGTTCCTTCTGCCAGTCCAAATCTATATCCCAGGGGGAGGGGAATCCACACAAACAGTGAAATGAACTTAAAGGACTTCTTCATACTAACAGAATGAGATTGTCCAGTAGGGATTTTCCATGTCTGAATTCTACAGTTAAGTTTAAAAGTTAGTTAATATTTTTATTAATCTTTCAGATGGTGTCTTACGCCAAATTTTCAAAGCAGTAAGCCAAGTCGTAAAGTAACATCTTTTCACAATACTAAACAATACTGAATATTATTGGGAATAAGGTTGCTGACGGGAATGCTGTATGAAAATACAGGTGGTGTTGGCATAGAATTCCAAAAAAGGCATAAAAATGTTGGGGTTGGAAGAAAACATTCTCTTGATTCTCAAATAATTTTTCACATAATTGGTAAGCAGGTTGTGCAAACAGCTACCATCGACAGCAACCAAAACCCATCTTCTATCTGGGAGGGGGTAAGAAATCCCTCCTGCTTTATATTAGCTGTGCATGGAAAAAGTCCAGTGATGATAATTACATTCAGCAGACCGAAAGCCAGAAGACTGTCCCAATCACCTGGTGAGGCACACACAACACATGGCTCAACAAGCTGGTGTGGCAACTAGAGTCGCTGGGAACTCACCAAGCCATTATTTTGACCTAGCAAAGAAACTCAACCCACTAGGTAAAGTTGACAGGAAATTAAGTGGCTTGGAACGGTCTGAGAAATGTTCCATGGTTAAGAACAAAGAAATAGACATGCTCTTCAAATTACGACTAATGTTTTCCAAAAAGAAAAGAAAAAAAAAAAGCATTACCTAACATAAAACGTGGCTGCATGTAGTGAATGAGAAATGTACACTCTTTAAGTGGCCACAAAGTATGAGTTGCAGATGTCTTCAAAACACATTTTCTTTAACAATGGTAAAACTTCTTTCAAACTTAATTTCTTGGAAGGAAATGGACTCATTTATTATAATTGTTTTTTTGAAACTGAAGAAGTATTTTCATAAAGTTTTAAATACACTAATTTGTTAATTCAGATGCTTTTAGTATTATGTAAATGACAGGCAGATTATGCAAATCTTGACTCCGGTCCCTTCTCTGTGACAGACTTAGTTCTAGGAAGAATTAGTTATAAGCTCCAGAACCTGCAACGTAGCAGTGGAGCATCTACGTATCTGTAGATGAAGAGGTTATCTGCATATAATGGAGGTTAACAACATTAACTTTCAGTAATTCTTCACAAAACTGAAATGAATCACCCTTGGTCTCAACCTATATATTTACTCATCACAGCTGGCCAATGGAAGAAATCTAGTAAATGGCCAATGTTGTAGCCAGAGCCATGTCTGTTCTTTCATGTCCACAGCTACCAGGCTTACGCCTCTTCTTGCTGCCTCCCCGGCAAACCCAATTACAGACAATTGCAATTCTTTGCAGTTCTTGCAAGCTGCAACAAGTCAACAAACAATAGCTTTTCTTCCACTGCCTTTCAATTAGCACAGGCAAACTGTTCTGCTTTGTCTGCTTGCAGTTTATCTAACAAGCTTGAGCTCGTCTCCTTTATAAGCAAGTTTTATCATACTCTCTTTTCTTCCATTTCAAACATGTATTAATTGTATTTCTGCCTAATCAATCCTTCGGTCACTTGGTATTGTTAGAGGAATGTTTTTTGTCTGTGAAAGGAAGGAGAGCCAAGGTGGGAAGTCATGCAGCAGCCCAAAACATGGGGAAGGTCATCTGATCTTCATTCAGCATCATTGCCACACTTCACCCAGCTCTACCCCACATCAGGATACGGCCTGTTTCCCGCCCCACGCACATGCTGGAGCCTCTCCAGTGCACAAGGGTGAGCACCTTCAGCTTCAGAAGAGCCTACGTGCAGAATTTTCCTTCAGTTACATGGGAATGGGGCTACATCGTTTGTTTTGTGCTGTATATCGTGGCAAGATCTAGGCTGTTGCTACAACGTCATGGCCTTTTACATATGCTTATGTGGGAGTTAGTCATTATGCATATTTTAAGCCCATTATCAAATTTAATAATTTGGCTTATTCATTATGAGCCAAGATTTTTCTTTAGATGTGGCTTAGAAGCAAGTGCCAATTCATGCACCTGCACTACAAGGGGAACCAAAAATGCCAGCTTCTGCAGAATTTCAGTTCATGTCAATTTTATATGAGCAAAAAGAAGCAAAACTTGTAGCTGTTGCTTTTTCCCAGTCCGGGTGTAAACCAGGACTCCAATGTCACTTGTTCCTGAGCACATGCAGTTTTGCATCTAGATCACATTATTAATTCTGTTTCCAATATAGATGACACTTACATAATCTATAAAGACTTAGATATAGCTCAGAAAGAGACATCCTGAAGTGCTACAGCACAACATGTGGAAATAACTCTCTTTTAAGCACAAAAAAGACTGATGGCTGTAATATAGCTGTGCAAAAGAGTGGTTTATATTCCTAGACACCTGTAAGTAATATTGTAGGAATGTGACAGAGACATTAAGAAAGAAGGTTATCACTGAAGCTTTGTCAGTTTTTGCATTAGAAATGTTTATATTAAAAAAAAAAAAAAGAAAATTGTAGAGTCTAAATACAGTTTCATTAAAAAACAACACACATTGTTTAAAAGAACAATTGGACTTGTATTCATGTTTGAATGTTTGTTGTTTTTTTTTTTAACTCAGAAGATAGCTTTAACTTAAATTGCCACGCAGCCAGCCTTTCATCCCCATAGTGAACAAATGCAGGGCAGTAAAATAATATTTTTGTTTTAAAGAACCTTTCTGCTGTGTGTAACAGGACTATTGCAGTTGTTTATGTATCTCAAGACAGATTTACAGTAAGAAGCGATGAACGAAACCGCCAGATCTGTGGGGGGAGGAGGGCGCTGAGAGGGGAGATTTTACCAACATGCCCTCTCGCAAGTGTTTGCGCCTGAATGAAATCTGGTGCAGTAGGAGACCATATGTGTTTCTGACTTATGTAGCTGTAGGTGTCAGCTTATTGGTCCATGCAAAGGGCTGCTGCTCACAGCTAGCAACAGCTTTTTGTGAAGTTTATTTAATACTTAATGACATACTATAAAAATACATAAAGTGTGTATGCAACAGACTATCAGACTGATCCTGAAATAAGAAGCATTTTAAAAATGTCTTTATGCATGTATGTGTCTGCTTCCTGCTATTGAGACCAGCTTGCTTTCTCCTAATGCATCCCTCTTCTCACAGCCATGGTCCATTTATGAATGGCAATCCATACTCGTTACTGCCAGCCGACTGTGCCTGCAGTCACTGTGACCATTTTAAAGGAGTGAAGTAAGATAAAGTACACACACAAATAAATAACTAGCAGCCCGAAATATGAGTTGAAAACTATATTATATTGAGTTGAAATTCAATAAAGGTAGAAAGTTTATGCCTGGGAAAGTAATCAGAAACTAGATTATAACTAAATCTAGTCATAAATAAAGACCGAGTTATTTAGAAAGTGCAGGTCAGAATTTTCAAATTAATGTAAATCTGTATTCAGGTACTTACATGAAAGGTTTGCTTTCAAACCTAAGGTAACAACACTTCATATGGAAACCCTATATACTTGGAAACTCATGGAAGCTGAAGCAGCTGTCAAAATCAAGCTGCTCTTTAAGGCATCTACATATGAATTTAGCAATCAAACAACAGCCAACTCTAAAAATATTGCAAATCACTAATAACAGAGAATATCCCAGACAGTGGAAGACTGCTTGACTGCTTCTGATTTTACTGTCTGTTATTTTCAGGACACATACAGAATACTATAAGGCACGTCACTCTAATATTTACTGTAGCTGCAGGTAGATACTTCAGTTAGTTTAGGTAGTTTTTAAATCAGGAAGAGTGAGAAGCAAATCACTTCCCTAGTTTGAACTTTCTAAAAATTGTGATAGCAGAAATCCTACAGACTTAAATTTTAGATCTGGTCATGCTCACTGTAAGTAACCACTACTGCTCAGACACCTAAAAAGAAATATTTTATGCTGTCGTGCTCTCTGTAATGTCTTTAACTGTTTTATTTCTCTCTCCTTTTATTTTGCTGGGGCTGGGAAGTGGTGTGATTATAGGCTGTGTGGCCTTAGTCTGACAATTTATTTACATCTATTGCAGTTTTGTTTAGGATTCACTGAGAGATTTACTTGTATGGTAGTGGTGTGTCACAGGTACATGCATCATGAATTAAACAGCTCTGGGAATTAAGTGTTGTCATCTCTGAGCAACACGAAGGGGGTGACAGCTGTGTGGGCCCTGCTACAGTGTCCCTGAGCAGGGACCCTGAGGAGTCTCTCCCACAGCCCCCGGTGCATTGGTGGCCAGCCCGTGCAGGTGGTGAAACGCTGTGGCCCTGCAGGTTTGCAGCAGGTTTGTGAGCAGGACAGAGCAGTGCTGCAGGCACCTGCAACCTCTCCCAGGGTTTGTGGTGCTCCAAAGCCCTCAGAGTTTTCAGGTGAGCTGCAGTGTGACCAGATTACCTCCTGCGTGATACCTGGGCCCAGCTTTCCCAGCAATTCAAGAGGGCAAACCCCATACTTCCTTCTCAGATCCCTCACCTGTAAGGTTTATGGCTGAGGCTGGCCAATTTTGTCCTAATATTAGGTTCCTCCCCTAACATAGCCCTGAGGGGATGAGAATAAGGCCATACCACCAGTGAACAACAAAGCACTGCCTTCAACGTTTCTCCCACTCCACATGTGAAGAGGAATGGGGTGTTCAGAGATCAAACGACTTAAAAAAAAAAAAAAAAGTTTGTTAGCTCCAGCTAACAAGCCTATTCATTTGTAAGCATAATCTGAAACAGAAGGAAAATGTCCTGATGTTGATCGTATTATGAAAGGACAAAACTGGCAAGGAAAGAAAATTAGTGATACTACAAAGAATGGAGAGTTAAAATAAAAACCTATGAAATAATTATTTTTCACTAATGCAACTGTTTTTGGCATTAGGCTTGTTTGTATTAAATATTTCAATTAAGGAGTCTGAGTTCTCAGTCCTGAGCACATGGGCATGGAAGCGACCCCTGATTAGAGCCTGTCTGAGCCGTCAGCCTGTTAGTAAATTGTTTTGTCTCATCTGTTCAGTTGTTTTTGAAGTTCTAACAAGACAACAATAAAAATAATCTTTTATGTTTCCAGATGCCATTTACTCTTTGGTAATTCAAAAATAACTTGACTGCATTTGTTTTTCTTTGTTGTTTTTCTTTCTTTTTTCTTTTTTTTTAGTTTGCTAAGCCATTGTTGGCATATGTTGGACTTAAAAACTCACTCAGGTTGATTATTGCAACTGTTTTCATGTCTATGACCAGGAAAAAAAGATGAGAGGAATTAACAATATTTTCTGTCTATGCACACATAGGAATGTAAAGAGAAAGAAAACCCTCAATCAATTGCTGAAATTCTCTAGATAGATAACTTGTGAGTGGAGAAGTATTTGCATATTGGATGTAATTGTGTAAATACAGCTTCAAAATATAATGTTCTTCAAGTTTTTGTAACAGGGTTTGATTTCTTTTTCCTCCATCATTTTTGAACTGGAATAGCAAATATCAAAGTTTGAACAGAAGAGCAGAGTTAACATATATAAACTGGTTGACAACTGCAGATGCTCAGAGATAAAATCTCTGCCAGAGAAACTCCGTGTAGGTTAAAAATTCTATCTTTTGCATATACTTTTACACTGGATAAAAGAAAAGAAAATAAACCCTGCATATTCAGAGGCCTCAACTGACTCCAATGCCAGAGCTGTTGACAGCAAATCCAGCACCATTAACTGTGGGAAGCCACATCTTAAAGTGGTTTGGTGCTCACTACCTGTAATGCATCATCCTCCAATTTGCATAGGAAACCTGCATCCTCCCTTACTCTCTGCAATGCTGCTAGTTACCGCAGAGGTATCATATCCCGGTTTAGTGTCAGCAAGGGTCGCTGATGGCTCGTGATCTCCTTCACACACAGCTGAAGGTCTCACATCTTTGATGCTTTGGCATTGTGCTTCTCTGTGCTTAGCAGACCAGGCCTGAGGCTCCTACACATTAGACCTGAGGGGCCAAAAGTCTTACACATAGGCATTTCACAGTGCACAAGACATGAACAATTGCAATCTTTTTATGGTGATGTTGACTCCTTTCAGGAGACAAACTCTTTTCCAACTAAGAAAAAGCTTTCCTGCTACTTAGCGCACATCCTCATGCTCACATAAGCACACTCCCTGCCCTCTACAAGCACTTTTCCCACAAGCCACCACTGAATACTGACATCTCTCAAAGACAACAGAAAATTATTGCTTTTATTCTTCAGTCTAGAGAGAGATTTTCAACACTGCAATCTGGTGATATGTTTATCTCAATTAAATATCTGACCTATACACAGTGTCTCCCTCTCCCCCAGCTCTGATCCATGATACTTTTGCTATTTACATCTCAAGTTCCTTGAGAAGAAAAAAATAAAGGTGACACAAGCTGATCAGGGAATTTCTTTCTTACTTTCCGTACTCTTTACTCTAATATTTCCAGATGCTGGGACAGAGGGCATTCATCTTGTTTCCTCAGCCATTTCAAGGTTTATTGACTGTTTAGGAGATGAAAGTTGCACAGCAGGCTCTTAGACTTGAAAACTATTTGTTTACCCTTTGATCAAAACCAAATACTTTTCTGCCAGATAAAATGTACGGTCAGGCAAAGTCTTTGAGCAGGTTTCCCTGCAGCAGCACACATATTCAACATAGTTCTTGCTGTGGCCCTGTGTAAGATGGAGGCCAGGCAGTTCCCCAGCAAGGTATTTTTGCAGCTAAGGAGAACACCACTGTTCTTTAACCCTGGCTCAAACCTAATGAAGGCCTAAAATGGAATTTATCTGCCCTATGTTTTTTTTTTTTATTATTATTATTTGTCTAAAAGAAAATTATTAAAGACAGAGCTTGTCACAACCGTCTTCCTACTTTGAAGTAATTTGCCACCCGTGTTTCCCTGCAACCCTTTAGGTCAACTCTCTCCAGTTGCATGCCATAAACAGCAGTGTTTGGAGAAAAGGCAGCTCTAGGGAGCGGCACCCTGGCAAGGTTTAGGCTCCTGAAGGCTGTTCAATGCTTCTTTGAAGTCTCAGTAAGGGAACTGAAGAGGCCTGAGACCATGTCGACTTCTCTAATGCTTCCATCATGCCTCCATCATGACAGTCAGAGGGGTGATCAAAGAGCACCAATAAGGAGAAGTTGTTCTGAGTATAGGAACCATTCACACCAAAGAGCTGGTATTATCCTTCATACGACATAAATGGCATGCTCGCATTAAGGTTACATGCTTACATTAAGGTTACATGCTCAGAGTACAACAGATTAGTTTGGAATTTGCAAACCTCAAAAAATTATGCAATTGTGCAACTCTGACACGACACCTTCTCTTTTTTCTGACTGGTATAATCTGATAATAGTGGAACGTGTGATAAATAAGTTTTATTATTATTATTATTATTATTATTATTATTATTATTAAAAGTCTTTTGCTAACACTAGGTTTTATGCTGCCTGCCACAACAACAGTAAGCCTTTCAGGAAATTCCTGTAGCAAGGCTGATTTTTCATTTGGAGAAGAAATTATTGTCTACGAGTCAGGAAGCCACCATTCCAAACAGTGTCCAGAGTTTTAGACATCATAAACCAAATTACCTGAGCTTAGTGATTTGAGGGATGTGGATTTTTAGAAGCTTTCTGACACATTGAACAATTGTAATCAAATGGTTGGTTTCATGGACCTGATTAAAATGGGAATGTTTACTCTTTCTAAGGCTAACATTTTCTGCGTTAATATTCAGTCAGTTTGTAGGTTGCCTGAATTCCTCCCAAAGATAATATATTTATTCTTGTGTTTGTCAAGTTAAAAATGCATGTGGTTAATCAGTTGTGCAATTGACACTTTCCTCACAAAATTAAGCACATTATATATAGTAGCTGCCAGATATCCTACAAAAGACAAAGATTTGTTTTTTGAATTGAGCAGTAGCTGTCAGATCCTCTGTTAGTTCCTTGCCAGAAGAGTAAGCTACAATATGTTTGATACGACTAAAAATCCATTTCAGCATGTGTTTAAGACAGAGTGTTGGAGCTGAAGAAGTGATTCATCTCAGATTAATCCTGCTATCCCATGCCATCTTTTATTTTGGAAATGAGGTATATTTGGTGGGAAAAGTATGTGTGTAGCTATACTGGCTGGTGGCATCTTGAGAAACTGGTGAGATGAATGCCCTACGTCTTGAAGCAATACATGGCATGTTAACAGGGTGGTTTATGTGTCTGTTTGCCAGGTACCCCCGATCAACTGTTAATCAAGTCAGGCTCTAGAGCCTAGCTGGCTTGGGTGCCATCAGCAGCAGTACCACTGTTGGGTTATTGGCTAGCAGCAGGTATGGCTGTACACCCACCAACAGGGCAGCCAGCCTGCACATGCATGCAGGAGAAGGTGTGTCCGCATCCTCTCCCCATATTGCATGCCCTCATCTCCCGCCGAGATCCCTAACCTCGTGTTTTCACTCACCTCTCCATCTTCCCACATCTCACATTAGGGTCCCCTTCCTCACCTCCTAGTGCGGACCTAATCTCACCAGCATCGCGCTCACCCTGCCCTTGCCCACTCCTGCTTTCTGGGGTAGAAGCGCATGTTTTGGGACCAGGTGGTGCCCTGCAGCCAGGCAGGGTGAGCTGACTGACAACTGACCGGCCACATTGCACGCACGCGGGTCAGGGGAATGCCTCCCCCTGGGCTGTCACTGCTCACCAGGAGCTCTGCAAGGCGGTATTTATCCCTGGCTAATCTGAGCTCCTGCGCTTTAAGAGAAGTAGTAGCTGTTAATAACCAATCCTTCTACTTTGAAGTGGCTTGCAGGGTACCAACCATACACAGTTCAGCAGCATCTGAATTAGGTAATTGCTATTTGTGTACATAAATAAATGCTCAGGGAGCTTTGTGTCAACCACTGCTTTCAAATCAAACGGGCAAAGTATTGCAATTCTTTTTCATGGTAAAGACTTTTAAAAGAACAGAGCATGGAGGGGATTTTGTTTTTACATGCATCAGGTTTCTCTGGGGGACTGCCTGTTTTCATCTGTTTATTTTTATTTTTATTTTCCTCCTGATCTGCTCCAGATTCTGAGGGAGCGTCCATGTCGTTTGCTTATCCAGAAGGAACCTCATTTTTCCCTTTCTTTTTCTCACTTTCGTTATGCCATAAAGGAGAATGCAGTCTTCTTGGGGGGTTACTTCTGCATTAGAGTGCTACTGCAGGGCTGACCCTCCTCTCCATGGCCTGAGGGTGAGTCAGCCATTGCACACGTGAATGGGTACTGCCAGCATGTCGCACACACTTGCATACATCTTGTTTCAACCAGAAAACTACAGGCATTCCCCTTTTGTCAATGAAATATACAGTTATCTCTCTTATCAGTGCTGACTATCACACTCCAACACCAACCCTCACACCACTTTGAAACCAAAGGATATAAAAAGGTGCAATGTACTTTTAGTGGGATCTATAAGTGTCCTGTGTTTTCTTCATAGCTGAACTGAAACTGAATTTAAAAATGTATAGATTTGTGATGTCTTGCACCTACTTGGTTAAATAACCAAGTCCTGCATGGGATGTCTTAGATGAAAACTGGAGCATAACTGAACAATAGCAGGTCCTAAAATCAAAGGTTCTGATCTCTCCCCAAATGTTCAGCATTTGCTTCCTTTGTTGGCAAGGCTAGTTGGAAGCAGAAACTGTTCTACTGGAGACTGACTTATTGTTTGAACATAATAATCATTGCTGAAAGACTTCATATTGAGCTTCCAGATGATCCAAGTCAAAACCAGATGAAACGCACAGAAATTGCCAAGCACTTACATTCTTTGGTGTTAGGAGGCGCCAACAAGCACGAGTAGCAAACCATCCCGTATATGTTTCGAGGTCTGTTTTCCAGCATGTAGTAACTGAAATGAAGGGCAAGATGAGGCAAAACAGTGTAAATTAATATACTGTAACTGAGCATGGTTCAGCAGCAACCAATTATACTGAGATAAAATCATTTTAAAAAATAAACCTTTTATAAGCAATTTGATGCAAAGATTATTCTTCTTTTTTTAACTGCCTGAATAGAGACAGTGTTTCTCTTCTTCCTTTTACCCCTAAAAGGCAATTAATCAACCATCAAGCCTACTTGACAAGAAGTAGTATCATTGCCTAAAACAACATTATTCTCCCTGCTGAGTTCAAGCTGCAGTTTACGGCATGCCCTGAAATAAGACCTTTCAAAATAAGAGAACGTTATTTTTTGAAGCATCAATCTTTCAGGCAAGACCACCAGTTGGATACGGTTGGCTAATTTTCTTCACAAGCACCGAAAGAATAATCTCAGTAACAACAGAGCCAAATCTGAGCCAAATCTGAATAACAAATACAGGAAAACACCACCCTTACAGGGAAAGCTGGATTAGCCTTCACAGTTTTGTTATTTTCCTTTGAGTTCATAGCTGTATAGTTTATAAGAAAACCCTTGATCGTAGAGTTACAGCATGAAGGAAAGCTTTTCATGATATGAAATTCTGGGCCATGAATAAAGTTAGCCTTGAAATAAGGTAATTGGTTATGCACGAATCAGATCCACAGGCAACCTAACGAGTAAATTACATCCAAATCATACACAGTTGATGTTATGGATATGCCTTTACAAATCACATGCTAAATTTTAATAAAGAAATGAACGGTCATAATCTATTCTATGTAGATGAGTACTCAACATAATAAATATTTTAAGTGATGATTCATCTGTTCTCTGCTTTTACATACCTGTCTATGTATGTGCAGAATATTTTTTCTGGAAAATGTATACATTAGAAAATTACTGTTGAAACTGTCTATCAAAATCAGTTGGTCATTAATGAATGACCCAACCTACTTATAGGGTATATAGGCCCAGGAAATAGAATACACAGAGATGCAAGGGTGGTGCTTGGAGGTACCTCAGAGAGCACGTAAACTGAACATAGTTCCTACTTTCTTTCTTACTGGTATTAAAAGATTCACCCTCACTCTTCCCTTTGGCTCTTGTGCCCCATCTGCCACTCTGCCCTTCTCTCAAGAGCAAAACTTCATCTTTTGTCTCTTGTGGGAGCCTGCAGAATATTAGGTTGCAAAGCAGTTAATAAATAAGCAGTAAATGACTGCCAAACCACCAAAAAAAAAAAAAAAAAGTGGCAGGCCAAAGACACATATAAATCTATAAAAAAAAAATACAGGACAGCTAGGATCCACAACCCAATAGCCACAGTGGTTTAGGGGAAATAAACAGCCCTTCCACCAGGCAATTAAATCAAGCTGGTGGAATATTTCTTGGTATTCACCACAAGACTGAAGAGAATGTTCACGGGCAAGCAACTGTTGACCCACGTGAGTAGGAAGTTCTGCAGCTGCAAACATTAATGGTTCACCCCTATGAAGTACTGGCAATAGACATGTTTCTGGCTATTTTGCAATGCACCAAATACTAAAAGCAATGTTGGAAGTATCTGATCTCTTTATATCACTAACTCCAGAGAAGAAGTGGCCCAATAAAGAAATCATGAATTTTCTTGGTGCTACTCTTGCAGTGTGAAACTCATTATTTCTCTTTTCTTAGCACCCCTCGGCTTGGATTTTGAAGTGTTACAGGAAAAAATACAAGAGCGGAGCCTAGGCTGAAAAGTGGATGTGTTTTCCTGCTTAACACCATGGTGGTTTATCTTGGGCTAATCTTGGTGGTGCCATGTCACCCTCAGGGACCTGGTCCCAGAAGCAGAATCTGGAGCCCCAGGTTTAGGTCTACCTTCTGCAGGGACTGGGACACAGGGGGGTCTGTTTTCAGCAGGGGACGGTCTGCAGAGAGGTAACAGGGAGGTGGTGAGCACGTAGGTGAAAGCATCTGCAGCCCAACCCAGAACTGCAGGGAGGGACTTTATTGCATTAGAAACTCACTGACTAAACCTTTTCATTCTGAAAACAGAGAAAAGAGCTTGTTCCTTGTTTTAAGTAGTATAGTAGTACAGTACTGTAAAAAATGGAAGGAAAAATACATAATTATCTGGTGCCTACTTTAAAGCAAATGATAGAGGAATACACTTGCAGCCACTGGGAAAAGGTTGCTAGTTTAGCGGTGTTTGTCAGAAAACTTTTGGTCAGAATGTGCCGCTCTTGTCTTTTCCTCAGGCTGCTTTACTGAGCTGGCGAGAAACATCAAGGGGATGAGATGTCCCCAGACAGAGGCTGCAGCATGGAGACTGTTACCTGGGGAAGGTCTGCAGCGTGTTACTGAAGCACAGTCCTCTGAAAACATAGACTTTAATTTTTCACTCCCATTCCCAGAGGTTCCTTGAGGATCAGTGGTTGGGCAAGGGAGTGCTGTCAGATACCACTCATACAGGTGCCTGGCTGTCCCTGTGCTACTGGGGCAATGACAAAGGGTGGCCAGTCAGTGCTGCCCACCAGCTCTCTTGCTCTGATGCAGGGGCTCTGTGCTCCCCCCACCACCACGCAGAAGGAGCCTCTGAGCTCTCTAAGTTGCAGCAAGAGCTTGTTTCAGCCCATATGTAATTTATCCTGGGACTTTAATCTCTTCAAGCTCAAAGTGCGTGTTTCGCCTTAGCTGCTGGCCTCACCAAAGCATCCCAGGACCCCAGAGTCGCACACAGCGGCACACAGCCAGACTACAGCAGGCCAATTTCTGCTACAGGTTACACCTGTGCAAATACGATGTTTTCAGATTACTCCCCAAGCACCAGCTGTGCAAGCTGATTATTTTCAGCCAGCACCCCACTCCCACCTGGGTGACCTCATTAGTCCTGACAAAATTGCAAAACGGCAACTGTGGCCACTATTTAACTTTCTTGCTCTTTATGATGTATGAGGGGAAGTCAAGAGGGAGTTCTTTTCAAATCACATCATCAGTTTGCTTGGCTGGCAGTTAGACAAGTCCTTCTTTTTATTTGTAAACTGTGAAAATTTCACATAGACTCGCTGATATAATAAACCTGGAGCCTTGCAGAGCCTCTTTAGCACTTTCCTGCACTATAAGCTGTGTGGGCTATGCTGTGTCTGCAAATTGCACAAAAGCCAAATGTCAGGAGGAGGTACATGTCTAAACCAAAGAGGCACACTGGCAGAAATTGAAAACATAGGTAAGGTGAGGTTGTGTTATAGAGTATTTACTTATTCTCAAAAAAAAAAAAAAAAAAAAAAAAAAAAAAAAAAGAGTTGTGAAAGCAAATGCATGTTTGGGTTTGCAGACTTTAAAAGGTAATTTATTTGAGAATATATTACTAATATATTCAATGTAGCAACTGCTTTCTTACCATTACTATCAGAATTATACTGAGCTTAACAGGCTATTAAAAAGATGGACAATAAAACAGCATCTATTTTAGCCCCTCCAACTAGCCCTGGAACTTGTTTTTACTCTGAATAAGAGCACACACACTACATTAGCAGCTCCTTAGACCCCTTTCTCTCTCTTGACTAAACACAAACCATCTCCTAACAGATTTGTTAGCTAATACTGTCAGCTACTGACAAATCTGCCAGCTGGTCACATTTGGAGAAGAGATATTATATGTTCCTGAGCGCAGACTTCCAGTGACAGCACGGACCCTACAGGGAATCCAGGGCATCTTCATGTAGCTCATTCATAGGATGCAGGACCTACAATGTGGTCTTCTGGTGTTGCAGATGGAAGCCAAGCTGGACTTCTTAGAGCATCTACAATGACACTACACACCTATGCTACATGAACTGCTTCCTTTCTGTTTCTAGTAAAAGGAGAAGTTCCAGTTTTTCTAGTTTGTTCCCAACAGTTGTTTCTTCAGTCAGTGAGATTTCAGTATGATTGATGAAGTCTTCTGATTTACTACGTCCACCAATACTTTTGAAATATTTAAACTTACTGTTTTAGCAGGGACTAAAAGGTGTAATTCAGCACTATTGTACCCACAGTCAGGCTAGGACATGAAGAGAAGCTGTCAGAGATTTTGACATTAAAAAAGTATCATGCAGTGCCTTGGGGAGCCTTGGGTAGAGCAAAGATCTGTGGCTGAATGCTTACCCCGGGAGACAGGGCCCACACTCTGCATCGTTCTCCTGATCGCCTGGTGTCAGGACTGTGGCTCGAAAAAATCCCTCGCAGTCTTTGTGCCGCCTGCATATCTGGTAACCTCCTCTGGAAAACTTCTCCGACGGGCAGGGGATGCAGCCATAGTCCTCATCTTTGGTGCCATATCCACATGTCTGCAACAACACAAAGTCATTGGAAGCAGGCTTGTGTTGTACACTGGCTGCTAGGAAAAGGGAATGTAATAGCTGGCACAATGTAGTACCGAGTCCCTTAACGTCTGTCCTGAAAAGGCCAGGGAAGGATATAAGGACAAAACACACTGTATCCTGGAGAGGGAAAAGGGAAGCTGGGGCATCATACTCCTTGACAGTGACCCCTCAGGACTATTTAAATCACGTTGCAGCCTTGGAAGTGAATTTTAGCTGTTGCTCAGATAAAAAATTAACTGAAAATTGGAGAATAGAGAAGAAAATTACAGTGGAAACAGTTCCAGCAGGGATATTGGTGATCTTGCTTTCATGGCAGGAGAGGCCACAAGGACCATTAGAAAAGGCAAGGTTTGCATGAGGTTTGGTAACCCCTGAACTCACTTGTCCCAGATGAACATTACTTTTAGATTAAATAAAACTAATATGAAGTGTTTATTATTCAAACATCCTTGTTCAGGACTACCAACTGTGTGAAACTCTTGCAATGGGATGTTTATCCCATTAAAACCAAACAGGATTTCAGTAATTTATTCTTTAATATGCAACAATTATCTGCTGTAAATCAAATGGTTACTTAGGAACCATAATTTAAAATGTGGCAGAAGCTTCCAAGTTCCTCTAGTGCCAAAATATCTTAGCGGGAGAGCGAAATTAAATTCTCTGTGTGGGGGGCCAGTGAGCATGCCAGAATAACCTATTTATCACACAATGCTGGAATGGCACAGTCAGATTTTAAATAGCCGTTGAGGTGAGAATGCACTGGCAGAGACTGTGTGTGAAGCTTTTACCTTACGACTTGTAAAATACTACTTTTAACAGGCTTCTCCCAGCATGCGGCTTATGGATGTACGGATGCATGGTGCCTTGCTCCCACAGCACCCTCGTGCATGCAAGTGCTCCCATCCGAGGGATGCATGGCCTCAGTGGCACGTTGCTCAAGCATCCATTTCTTTCCCCATTTTCTCTCATATCAAGGCATTACCACCATGTAACAAAGCGTTTGTTTTTAGGCAGGGCTAATTGCATTTTCCATCCTAGAATTGTCCACCAGCTAGCTAAGCACGGGAGAGCCTTGTGTTGCAGACCGAGTGCAGTGCCCTCAGCGGCACGCCTCGGTCCCCTCGGCCACCTCTCGGATGTGTCTGGAGCTCGACACGTGTCCCCCAGCCAGGGGAGGATGCTGAAGTTACCATGTACGGCTCTTCACCCGGCTCGCACTTGGGGCAGTCGTGGCACATGCCGGTGGTTTGGTTGTAGTATTCGTTCTCGCCACAGTTGGAGTATTCAGCGCTGGCAGAGTACACCAGGGAAACCTGCACCAGAGACATCAAAGCGTCACTGCCACCGCCTCCCCCACACACACCTTGCCCCCTCCCCTTGCCCAGGCGCTATGGTGGGTCTGGCATTGTACCAGGAAGCGTCTCCAAAGCTGTCGTTCAGATGCTGAAGAAGTGCCGCTACGTGGGATGGAGGCGGTCATGGATTTCAGCAATTTGGTCCTGTTAAGAGTTTCTCAGAGCACTGACCTCCGTGCCTGTTGTCACAGCTGCTCCTCAGAATATCGAAGGCCATGGTTCCTGACCTATTAATTCTCCTGCTCTCTGGTGCAGCAAATGCATGAGTTTACTCCCTCCCCCCTCCCATCTCTAATGAGCCTTCATAAATGTGACTGTAAGTGACAACTATAACAACCTGAGATAATGAGCTGCCTCGGGCCTCAACCATGATACAGTCATATGACACCCAGGCTAATCAGCTCTTCCAGAGCCTGGTGGGCTGGAGCAGATGTCTCTTCTGCTTCTGCTCCATTCTGGGTCCTTGTCCTCCCCCCTCCTCCTATTAACCTCTCCCACACACTGAGAAATACAGATTTAAACAGATGTTCTAGTCTAAGCGGCACTGAAGGAGGTGCTTAAGTGTTTTATTGAATGGAAACCGATCACTACATCAGTGTCCAGTGCTCAGTTGTCTGTAGGTGTGTCTTGGCAATTCATAGATGTTTGCAAAGACTCAAGCAGAACCCAATTATCTTTGCACGCTGGAAATACCTACATGCATGTGGATACCTACCACCAGAAAAGGGAACACGTGAGTCCATTTACATTCACCCAGGTGAGCCATGTTCTCTTGATATTTTACCTGAAAAGATAGAATTGATGAGTGTTTGTGAACATTAGTAAATATTTGTGTGTGTTGCCAAAATAAGAACAGAAGGACTCATCATCAGAACAAAGGTTACACGGGAGCATTGCCTAGAGTTATAGAAAGGTCTAAACAAAGAGAGGGGAGATGTGCACGTGCGCTCACACACACACACTACACGCCCTTGCTACACATCTCCCGCCTCTCTGAGAAAGCTGATTGCATGAGGCAGCCTGGTCTTGCAATCTTCATAAAAATCTGTCAGAGAAGAGGAACCAGCTCTGAACCCTGGCATTTGCTGGCCTATGGAGAAATCCTCCTAAGGAGGAACCAAGGGCTACATCATGACCACTAAATAAAGGAGGGCTGGGGTGTCAGCAGCCCAGCCTGGCTTGTGTCCTTGACCCCTCTAGATCAGATTTGTCTAGGAAAGACCTAGATGAAGCATCCAAAAGCAGAGCCAGGGAGCGAACTGATAGCAAGCGGCGCAGGCAGCCATCACCTGCACCTTCAGCCTGCACCTTCCTCACTGGTTCCCACTGACCTACTGGGGAAGTCCAGAGCTGCCTTCAGTAGCGAGCCTTGGCTGCTTTTCGTTCCTGATAGGCAAGCTGTAGATTTAAGGGCTTAAACTCCAGGAGGAAGCTAAACTTTGTATTTTAAGTGTTATTACAATGGCTGGGGGAAAATAAAGGCTGTGATCTCTGTTGTAAACACACGTGCTAATTTATTTCATTTTTTCAAATTCATTTCTATGAATAACTTTGAATAAGAGCTAATGTTACATATTCATGTACTGGATTTCTTTCTAAGGGATAAAAAGAGACAGGAAAAAGAGGCACAAATTGTTTCTCTAGCATGATACATATATTTAATGGTATTGTTACAGCACATAATATGCCCTAAGGATTTTACAGCTTCAAATTGCAAATGTTTAAGATACAGTTGCAACACTTTGGTCCTAGTAGATGTAAACTGCTCTTTAAATTTTCCAAGTCTCAGACACTGCAAGGTTTTCAGGCTCCCAGAAGAGTACAATTGCTGCTTTGTGCCACACTCAAGCATACAATCTATACTAGAGCAGCACTCTAGTATTTGAGATAGCCACTAACATTTACATTTTTTAAACACTAAATGGATTAAGCAAAGATTAAATCACGCCAGCATCAAGCTAGGAACTTGCTTTATACGTTCCTTCTAGCAATTGGGCTAGCTGAGACAGGTAACTGGGTGGGTGGGTGGAGAAACTGAATTATAAGTATATTCTTTTCTGCAGGAAATTGCACTTTGAAACCTAGAAACAAAAGAGAATCAGAGATAAGTTGTCCTAAAGCTGGAGGTGAGAGATGGAAAATAGTCATGCAATTGCATAAACTGTCAAACATTTAAGTTGGACAAAGGCTTTGGCTATGACAGTATAGTTACTTGGAAAAGTTCCAGGAATATAGTCTTCACACATATGTCTGTTAAACTGAATCCTAATTATAAAAGAGCTTGTTAGACTTCAGATATGAGTATTATCAAGGCTGTTTCCATACGGGCATTGCAAAGTCATCACATTTATTATAAATTGGGTCTGGACCGAAAATTTCTCTGGTGAAGTTTGAATCTGTAACTTTACAGCAAAAACATGTCTTACAGTAAAAACATGCTTCAGTTGCTTTCAGGCCACCCAGATGTTTGCTGTTTGAGGTACTTACATGCAATCATAGCCAGATTTGAAAAATGGAAATGAAGAAGTGTAACCTATTAATGTATAATACAATCTTCTCCATCCATTTGGTATTTATTTACATAAAATGTTGAAAGTGTCAAGTTATACATGCATACATAAAATATTTTTCTCTCTCAATATAAATATACATGTGGGGGTATGTTTTGTGTGTAAACATACGTTTTTTCCCCTGCATTCTATCATTATACATAGCAATATGTCAAGCATATGGCAAATATTTTTAACTGGAAAAAGCCAGTTCAAAGTGCTGAATATGACCAGATTAGAACATTAGGGGAGATTTTTTTCCCCAGATTGGAAAACTAGAATGTTAAATTTAATTATTCAACACCCCTCCCCCCCTTCAAATATACTGCCATAGACTAGCAGTGTTATTTTCTGTTTGTGTGTGTGTGTTTTTCCTTTTTTGATTCCTTTATAGTTAAAAACCAAAATGCTTACTTTATTTTCATAATGTAGGAGGGGAGAAAGGCAGATGCAGGAGGTTTCTGACAATAGGGCCATAGGTAGCTCTTTAGTTGGGACGATACCTTCTGGCATCTACTGAGACATGTCAGTCTGCTCTTGGGCTTGCTGTCAATTTTCAAGCATTTTAATTTACACCCACACCATATCATCTATCACACATTAATCCCATGTACACAACAAAGGATTTTCTAGTGCTAAGATCACTTTTGTTTCTAGCTGACATATGTGGAAACATGCATAGCTTGGACAATCAACCAAGAAGAAGAAAAAATATGTGTCCAGTTATTATGGTCCCTAACCTTTAAGAGCAATTAGCTCTGAGGAATTCTTGAACGAATGTAGAAGCGGTGCCCCTTCCCTTCATATTCCCAGGTATACAGTGCTGCTGGGGGGCCTCCAGGAGCAAAGTGAGGAGCCCAGGGCCCTGGGGAGAGGGTGAAGGGAAACTGGTTTACAGAAATTTCCACACCGTATTTTCAAACGAACACAGCAGAAATGAGGGACATCCTGAACTCAGGCACTCAGGATGTGCCTGCTGTCTCACACCGACTGCCACAACACTGGCCTTGGATGCTTCCCCAGTAGTCCCAAGGGGCAGAAATCAAGCTGCAGATTTGAAGCAACCCGGGGGCTGTCCCTGTGGACACAGGGCACACGAAGGCACTTCCTAGTTCAGGAGATGAGGAGCAGACCACGCATCTACATAGAGCTTTGCTGCTCTAGTAAAACCCTTTATTTATGAATGTTTGGCAGGCAAAGCTGAAGTCTTGGTCTACTGCTGATCTTTTTGATTACTGGTACTAAAGCATGTGTGGGAAATCCAGGTTAAAATGTGTACTGGTGAGCAGAAACAATTTTGCAAATCCTTCCTGCCTTTCCACCATACATGATTTTGGGGAAAGCCTTGCTTTGTGCTGGTTTTGTTCTACAAATTCAGTGCTTCTTCATGTGCATGTAAATATCAGCTGCAGCAATAACTCAGCTGATCAGCATTGAGCTTACAGCACTGAAGAATTAACCAGTGTGGAGCAATGTCAGTCTGCATGTTTCGACTAAAACAAATGACTGTGTCCCATAGGATGGCAGGCAGTGTTCAGTGGGAAGAAGCTGGAAGTGTATTTTCGGAGGGACCATGTAATGGATCCCATGCAATATGGGATTTGCAGCAGCTCATCTGCTGAGCCCTCCACACATCCTGACTCACTCTTCAGCTGAGGACAAGTGGGTGTCTGGAGAGAAGGTGTAAAACACAGGCTTGGGTCTTTGTGGATCAGGTGTGCGACACACAGCAAGTCTCGGCATGACTAGAAGGGGTTGCTAATTACAGCCATGTTTGCCTTTCGGGGCATATTCGTTAATAACTGTTAGGAATACACACAGAAGCTGACAGGAAAAGGAAGACTATTTTCCCAGTGGCAACCACAGCAAGAAGTGCTAGAGACTCGCTGTCTCAGCTTCTCTCCAGGAGACTGCGAGGCACAGATTTGGCCTGGGGGAATAGGAAAAGAGACGCCTGGGACCCTGTTACTCAAATATTTCTCTTCCCAGATGAAAGGTCCTTCTGTACTGTCTTTCCGGCATCTTACCCTGGCCTGGCAGGTACACACAAATAAATAAATAAATAAATATATACATCCCCAGGCAGAAAACGCTTCGTTCACGCTGTCTGAAGGAGAAAAAGCAGCATTCGCTGTAGTCAGCCTTTGAATTTAATTTACTTAGATAATTAGGCAGTGCTGCCACTATGTTTACAGTATCCATGAGTAAATGGAGTAAATATACAGAATACACAAACTAGGAGGTTACCGTAGTTGGTGGTCTAAGCTAAAACTCACAACTTTTGATAGATGGCCTTAACTGTTATTGTAGTTCTGTGTCTTCAGTATTAACACAGCTGATTTCCTATCATACATATTTTTTGTTTTAAAAAAATGGCTGAAAAAAGGAGAAGAAACACATGGACCAAAGAAATCTGTGCTTCCTAATGTTGCAGAGAGGATTTTTTTAGTGTCTCTACATTTCTTTAGGTTCATCACTGATGCAGATACACTTCAGGGACACAGATCTTGACTTCACAAGAGGAAAGGCACAACAGCTGTCTCAGAGATCTTCACCGTTTTGATATTTCTGTACACATACAGATATTCTGGGCAGCATAAAGTGAGACAAAAGGTTTTGTATAAATAAATGTGGATAGATCATATGAACTTCACAGGTGCCACCAACAAATCCAGTGCATACCCTGAGTTCCCGAGGTTTATAAGAGGAACATTGTGAACTGCCTTTTCCACAGATTATCACAGTTTCTCGCATGCACTTGGTGGATAATCTTTGTATGCTCCCGATGCTGCTAAATCCTTCTTAACTGAGATAAGCATATAAACCTCACTGCAGGGCCTTATAAGTTTCAGAGTTCAGCAGCAGAGTTCAGTTTGGCTCCAGCCTCGCGAAAAAAAAAAAAAAAAAAGATGTGTTTTGAATTTTCCTTTCAAAAGGAAAGAGGCATCTCTGAGCCCCTCAGTGAATGACAATGATGGCAGCACAAGCTTGGCAAGAGAATAAACTTAGAAAACTATAAGCAAATGAAAACACAGAGATTCTGAAGAAAACTATTGTGTAGTCTGGGTTACAGTTTGTATTGTTGTGAGCACCAGAAAAAAATATTGCACAGAACAATATTGCATTTGCAGGACAAGATGAACTACACGGTTTTCCATATCTGTTTTATGTCACTTTGACCTTGCACATACGTGTTAAGAATAACCTCAGAGAAAGACGTAAAAAGTGTTACAATGATACAACTCTATTCTTCCTTTTACCTGAAACATCAAAAGGAAGCTACAAGAGCTCAAACTACACATACCACTTTAATTGCCTCTGTGATCTGGCACCTCCATCAGAAAAATAATTCATTGCTCAGGCATAGGAATGAGATTTTTTTCCAGTGGGAGTTGTGTTGACTAGAGGAGACATAGAAGATTGCTTAATTTGTTAATGGGGGCACCGCACGCTGAAGACGTGGGGGCAATGAAGACTAATAAAGAGCTATCTGTTTCCTCACAGACTGGCTTATCTGGAAACTACATCTGGAAGTCTGTATCCAAAGCTGTTTTCTCATCTTACACAAAGATACATGTTGGTTCTCGTGTAGACAGGCCATCAGCTTTCTGAAAAATGTTTTCAGGAAAAAAAAAAAAAAAGAAGAAATGATGTGATGCAGGAAGAAAAGCAAAAGAGAGAAAGAAGGAAAGGCCCTTTTTAACATGTTTTGTGCATCCAGCTTGCCTGCCTGGGGTAACAGGGGCATGAATTAGGTGTGAGCACCCACAGCACGCTTTAGTGGTGTTCCTGCTTGGAAGGCTGGTGTTTTGGTGGGGAGATGGTGGAGCAGGGAGAAGGTCCTCATGACCTCTGGATATGCAGGCTGCTGCTGTGGCTCTCCTGGCCATGGCTCTCCTGTCGGTGTTATTTTATGCAAGAAAATGCCCATGAGGGCAAAAATGTGAGCAGGGACTTGTACCTTCCTCAAGTCAAAAGGCTGCTCTGACCCCTAGGCTAAGTAACATGATCTCTTTTGTTTTCTATAATAATAATAAAAAAATGGGATTTGTTCTAACACACACACACACACAAAAAAAAAAAAAAAAAAAAAAACAAAACCTAAAAAAACAAACCTCACGTCTGTAATGGGGAAAAAAATTCTTGACTTTTTTTTGGCTAGCCCCCATGAGGATTTTCCTCAGTGGGAGAGGCTCACTTTCAACCTCCCCCAAAACAAAACTTTTCACAGGTGATTTACATGAAGACTTCCCCTTTTTTGAGCCCCTCCTAATGCCTGCTGGGAAGTGCTACAACATATTCCTCCTTGCTTGCTTGCTTCTTTGCTCGCTTCTTTTCGGTGGGCCCAGGCTGCTCTTGTAGGAAAGGCCGGCAGTGGGCAGGTGGGAGAGGCCGTGCTGCACACTCCCCGAAAGTGCTGGAGTTTTCCATGGAAAGAGATGCAGGACAGATCTGACACCACCGGGACAGACTGAAAATGGGCACATCCAGCTTCTGTATTGAACAACTCCAGTGCAAGTACTAATAAGGAACTGTGCTTGTATGTCCCAGGGTCGCATCGGCACTGTGCTTCTCACAGGGCCTGACGCTTCACCGACTGCCCCTACCTGAGGGACAGGACTCTCACTTTTGGCACTGCGCTTTCAGTGGTGAGCTGAAATTACTGTGATGAAAACAACTCACTTTAGATTCAGAAGCTCTCCTTAATTCCCAAGACATGCGTTACTTCCCATTTGGAGCAGAAAATTAAAAGCCTATTAGGAAAATACAAACCACTTACACAATGATGATTTTTTTCTAGCATCTTTTCCTTTTTACAGGGCTTTATGCTTTCTAGATGACTGATAACACAATGAGAACAGCCTGAGCCTTGACTTGCGTTACAAAGATCAATAAGTATTTGAGCTCACACTTTGCTTCCGTTCCTCAGGGTCCCATCCTGTGTGCTGCTGAGCACCTTCAAACCTGATGATATTTGGGAAGTGGGGGATTTTTAGCACCCTGCAGAGACTGACTTCCTTTCTATACTATAATTGTTGATGGACAGGATAGAAGCGGAGAAATTTAGAAATACTTTACTGGAAGAAATTGAGCTGAAATCCTACAGTGACCATCAACAGAATTTACAGAAACTGTAAATAGAATAGAAACCCTATGGTGACCATTGATAAATAATGTCTGTTCTTAGCTCTGCAGCACATTTGCATTTCTTAGCTAAAAAGCAGAAAATCTGTTAGAGAGGTCAAAACGCAGTTCTGTTTTTATTTTCTATGGCTTACATGAAAACATCTGAATCGCTGCATCTCAGGCAGACAATGAGTAGCAGTGGTGGGCTCTTCAAAGAGTGAGCCTCCCAGGAGCAGGTCACCACATGAAGGAAGACGTCACTGGGATGGTCCTAGCCACGGACTTTCTTCCCTTGTACAAGTGCATTAAGCAACACTGGAGCAATTTCACAGTGTTCAGCAAATGTAACGAACTTACTATTAGGTGGTGGCCTTTTATACTCTGATACTTGATTTCTGAGTCCCAGAAAAGCCTCTTGTGTGTCAACAGGCCTCTGTCTTTCAGACAAAGGGATATGTACACTGCCAACAAGCATTATTTTTTGTATTATTTTACTTTTTACATAACTGTTTTTGAAGGGGATTTATTGCTTTTGCAAACTGAAGGCTGGCTGCATTTAAATTCAGAGCTATATCCCAAGCTGCCCAGGCCACCATTGTCATTCTCCACTGCGAAAAGAGGCCACACAGGCAGCAGGGGCCACGGGGGTGCCCGAGGGGCGAGGTGGCCACAGGGCACTGCCTTGGCATGAGCTGGTGGAGCAGGCCCCGTGAACCCCGTCCATCCACCCAGCTCATGGGTGTGGGCCCCACCTGGGGGGACAGTGAGGGGACAGGGCCTAAAGGCCAAAATGCAGCTCCCACTGCAAGGCCAGGCAGAGGAACGCGCCGGAGCAGCCAAATCCCCAGTGTCTGGGGTTGGTTTGGGCTACGGCCTGCTGAAGCATACAGGAGGAGCGAGCACTGCCGTGTCTAACAGCAGCCCAAGTCACAGCCCAGTCTATGCACATGCCTGCATTAACTGCATGTTTACAGGCACGCACGTGTACACAAATGCTTCTATTTATACCCACAGGCCCCCAAAGGTGCTGGCTGCCCCTCAGATCTCTGCTTCAGACTGGATCCCTCAAATCTTGGATGATGTCCTGGTGGAGGCAAATCTCTCTGCTTCACAGGAGCACAGTTAGAAAGTGAAGAAGGTGAAGAAAGGACTTTCACTGCTGTGATACTTTCTCTTTCGAGTCAATAATCATAAAATCTCTTCATAATTTCTCTGAGGCCCTAATTTCTTTTAAATGAAGGTGTTTACATTCCTAACTAAGGAGCACATTAAGCCCAGTGGTACTTTATCTGATAAACCTGTTACTAGGCTATGTCAAGCTGAACCTTCCAAGAGAGCAAGCTGGTTTTATAAACTGGTTATCCTCTGGGCTGGAAATGTGCATCCAAGAGATTGCAATTAACTTGGGTTAATTACAAAATACCAGAAATGTTATAATGTATTTAAAAATACATCACAGGTGCTAATGACCTTTTTTTTTTCTCCCCCACCCCACCTGCCTTTTCTTCTCCCCCTCTGCAGGAGCTTACAGGCCGTCACTGCCCTCCCAGATAACACCCCCCCACACTCCACAGGTGTTAACCACCATTTTCTCTCGTGTGGTGGAATTTATTAGCATAATAAGATTGATCTGAGAGTGATTGCTTCTAACTTGCAGCTAGCATGGCTTATAACACTGCTTTTTGGGCCTGCTGAAGGAACTGGGCCTGAGAGCTGTTTACTTTGTCTAGGTATATCAGCCGGTCTAATAAAAGGGATCACTTCTCTCTGCATGCCTGTTCCCCGCACCCCACCGCCTTCACCACACACACATCCTGAGAACTTTGTGACAACACCAGCAGCAGTGCTATGCAAAATACAAGCTTATTTGAGTAAACACATGACTTTCTTCCCATGGAGAAGCAACCTTGCAACTGTACCCTGGCTGTTTCAGTGGGAATATTGCCTTCCAGCTTGGCACACTAGCAAATCTTTTATTGCAGTTTGCAGCTTCTTGTACCCTTATATATTTTGGAGTAGGCAGGAGCCTTCAGTTCAGCAATTCCTCTCCTGACATGACATAGCTCTCTGTTTGCTTATTTTTTACCTGGTGGACCATGTTCCTTATGCGTAACAGTGTCAAATGCTTTATCGAAGTCCAGACTGCCCGTGGTACCTGCCTTCATTTAGAAATTAAAGCCACAGTGTCAAGGAGTACTTACGAGACTGGTTTTACCTACTAGGTCATATTGTTTTGCCCATCTAAAGGAAGTCTCTATTTCTCTTATGATTTTACAGAAAACATAAGTGTATTTCTTTTGCAAAAAACACAAATAAAACAACTGGAGCTATTGACCCCAGTGTAGATGGGGAGGGGAGAATACCTTCAGGATTAGGATACCACCATCCAAAAGTTTTATAAAAACAACCTCCCCCTCCAAGCCCCACAGTGGACTGCTGAAACCGTGCAAGGCAATCAGCAAGGCAGGACATGAGAAGGATGAATGACCGTGTGTACCACCAGCCCATATCTGCACTGGCTGGGAGAGGAGTCCGGCTGGAGAAGAACTGAAAAGGGAAAATGTGTGCTGGCAGAGACTGAGTGGGAAGATATATGGTGCTACAATTGCACTATGCTGTGAGCAGAAAAAGAGATTTTTATCACCCATATGCACATTTATTTCCTCATCCCATTCCAGTGACATGAGCACAAGAAAACATGGAGATGTTTGGATGAGCATTACCCCGTCCTGATGCAGAGGCTATGTGATGGAAACATAGCAGAGCACTATGGGGAAAATGAAGAGGGTAATACCCGAAGAGAATTGAAGCAAGGGTGAACATCATGGTCTTGTGGTCTTCAGTTCTACAACCTCAACTTTTAGTTGTGTGCATTTTTTAAATTTTTATTCATCTAAAGCTGCTCTTTGATAAAAGAGTTTTTGGGCAAGATAAGAGTGTGACTGTAACTTTGAACCCACTTGTAGATTTTACATTATGTAGGAAAAATGAACTGAGGACAGGAAAGGGACCTCTGGGAAGCAATGACTGTCCTAAAATGTCTGGAAGAAAAGAAGCCAGTGAGAGAAGGAAAAAAAAAAAAAAAGTGGTTTAAAGTTATTCCCAGAAATATTGAATGCACTCAAATAAACATAATCGTTTCTGGTACAAACCAGAAGGTGACACATTTTCCTACCGGATGATGAGGGATGTTGTAGTGAATAAATACAGCTCCTTCCAGCTGCCTTAATAGTTACATGTAACATCTGGTCAGTCTTGAGACATTTTGGATTTGGCTATTCTTTAAAAATGAGAACTTCCTATAGTTACCCTCAGAAGCTCTGAAATGTGAAGTGTCATCCACAAGCAGCTGAGGACCTTCTGCTCCCTCTGACTGCAGTATTTGCAGAGAAAGGAGGTGCTCTGGGACAGCATTGTTTTATACAGCAAAATTAAAGCCAGATGCAAACTATCCTCTCCATAAAACACATTTGAACAGATTTAACACTGTCCCTCCAGTGATTAATTTAATGTTTTGATTTCATATTTGCCATATGAGTGTTTTCTTTACACATGCCACAAGTGAAGGTTTGCAGAACTCGATCCCGACTCCACTGGGGGGCAGTACATTAGCACTTATATTAATACTGCACTCACCATTTGCTTCTGAGAAGGCAAATTTTCCTGGAGAAATATTCAGCTATCATGTGAGGTTCTGCTTAATGGAACAAATACACACAGGCAGATATATACAGTGAATATCTCTTTTTATATGAGCTGTTTGATCACTGAATTGTTAGCTAAATGATCAACACTAACCTGAGAATGAAACCAAGCCTGAAAGTATAGAGGTAGTTTAAAGATAAACTATTTATTGGCACCAAGATCAACAGATTCTAAATTAGCTACAAAGCTGCAGGGAATAATGACATGTGAAGTCATTTTTTTCTTTCTTTTTTTTTTTATTTTTTCTTCTTTTTTTTTCCTTTTCTTTCTTTCCTTTTTTTTTTTTTTTTTTTTTTTTTTTTTATTTTTTTTTTTTTTTNCTTAGCCCCTCAGGAGTTTTGGGATGGTTTGATGTTCATCTGGAGACTTGTCAAAATTCTATAGAAACTTAATAGCCTGCCAACATGGGTGGTTGCTGCTCGAAGGCATTTCAACATGGCAAGGGTCCTGTCTCTGCTGCAGACCTGCATCACTCAAAGGCTGCTTGGAATGACATGAAAACAGGAGCCGCACGGTGTCAGGACCCCGCATGCAGCTTTGCAGGGGTAACGTGCGCATATCCCCGCTCTCTGGGGGCAGCCAAAGTGTGGGAGGAATCCATTTGGCCCCTAATTATTCTGAGCACCGCCTAAGCATTAAACCCCACATGGTGCTACCACACCTATATACCAGGGCTTGGGTGGGACAGGGCTCCTACCTCCTGGTTAGAACAGAAATGAAGACCGGAGGGTGAGATGAAGCTGTGTGGAAGCAGGAATCAGGGCAAAAGTCAGGGCTCAAAGCTGGAGGAGGCATGGAGGGCAGGCATCCAGACTGGGAGGCTTGGGCCAGAGCAGGACACCAAGGCTGGGGACAGGAGAGGGGAAACTGGAAGGCAGCAGAGCCAAGCACAGGCTGTGATTGCCCTTTGGTGGGATCCCACCTGCTGGTCACCCCACAGCCGGCTGTGGAGATCGCTGCCTGGTAGAACCTGGGTTATGTGATTCCATATAATGGCACAGGGCCTCCAGAGTTGGAGGCAATCTCAGTCTCCTGTGAGCAAACCACACAGGTCATCAAGGCTTCAGGAAGCAGAACTGGAGCCATCCCATTCAGAGAGGCAGGATGGAGAAGAGGATGAGTCTTAAACCATCCTTGTGAAGATGTTCAAGTTCCTACTTGAAGGCATGGGAGAAGATTGCTTGATGGAGAACAGTGATGCCTGCCATGTGGCAGCACACAGAGAGCTGCTCACAATTCCCCTGGCAAAGCTCTGCAGCACCGTGCCAACCTCCTTGGGACAGTGACAAGAATTAAAGCGAAGAGTTACCTGGACAAAACCCTGGTTGCATGCCATCTTGAAGGGAGAAATACAGATGCTCTGGCCTGAAGCCAGAAGCCGGGTAGCTGAGGGATACCTGCACACAGAGCAGGCAGTGCAGGTGAAACACAGGAATTGCACCAGGGCAGAGGAGGGGCCCGGGCAGGTTTTGTGCCGGTGTGCTTTTCTGAGCAAAGCCCCGAGCTGTACTCACGGGGAACTGTTTGGCTGAGAGGAGCCTGCTTTGGCAGGCTGACTGGGGCTGCCCATGGCTCTTACTGGGCCCTTTATAGCATTTTTGCAGTGGCACGGTTGTACCTTCTGAGAGGATACGGGTGTTTTTGTGTTACTTGTTTCAGGCTGTAGAGAAATGTAAAGTACATGTTGAATGCATTCGCCAGGACTGTAGTCCTGCCTGACGGTTTGAGCTACTTCTCGTCCCTGTCTGGGTACATTCAAACAGGTTTGGAGAAGAGCTGAACAGAAATGGTAGAGCTATTTAGGATCCCTCTAGGCTAGGAAGAGGCAGAACTTGCTGGAAGGTTGTGCTAACTCATCAGTCCTTGGATTTTGGAGCTTGTGGAAGAGGAGGTTCTCATTGTGCTTTGTGGGTTTTGGGTTTGGTTTGGTTTGGTTGTTTTCAGGGCTGGACATGCAACGGATGGCTTTCTCTGAGAGCCTTGCGGCCAAGAATGGAGATTTACCTCACCACAGGTTGGATGAGCACATCTGGGCTTTATAAGGAAGAAACTTCCGAAGCAAGAGGAGGAAGCTGAGATGGCCCTCAAAGAAATGGTCCAGATAGGTTCCACACAACAGATAAACTCTATCATGGCCATGGGAGGATGACGGATGCAGTCAGTTATGTCAGGCTCTGGGCAGGGAAGACGGGCTGTTGGAGAGCAGTGCAGCAGGTCACTGAGAGAGGAGAAACACTGTCTCGTTGGAGGTACGTCACTCCACTCCGCTCGCAGGCAGACGAGAAGTGCAAGGCAGAAAGCAGAGCTGGCTAAAACTAACTAAGATAATTCTAAGAAGATTAAAAATATTCTGTTGTAATTAATGGATAATTCATGGTTATCAGGATTATAAGAAAGAAGAAGAACAGCTTACAGCTGTAAATTCAAGTATTTATTATTTTGGCCTTTAAGAACTTACCATAATTGCAGCAATGAGAGGCTGAATGCTCTCCTTGGATTAAATTTGCCTGGATTCAGATGATATTGCAAACACTTCTTCAGCTCATATGGACCTTTATTGGAAAACTTGGATCATAGATGCTTACTGTTTTGGATTTTGCATCTCTGTCTTATGCCTTCATACATTTTATTACTAAACATGGACAAAAGTGTAATTCTCCCTATATTTCATTTCTATCACATCTGACAGCTGCCTAGTTTGTGTTTATGTGCATGATATTTGTGGCCAAGTGTTTTAACATAAAAATTCCTTTTTTCAAGGCCAGCATGGATGCTTTTCCTCTGCTTCATCCCCCTATTTTTGAAGGAGTGAATTTGATGGTGAGTTAATGTTATGATGATAAGTTACATTAAACTAGCCTAGTTAAAATAATGTTCTTTAATTTTCTCAACTGTAATTTCTATAAAACTCTATGTACCTCTAAGACACACCTAGTATCAAAAGTACTGCACTATAAAGCTATTAGATTTTACAAAGAATTAGATTAACAATTCTATATATCAGTACAGTAAAATGCATCCTGACAGAAACAACAACAACAAAAAAATGGTAATTGTGAGGTCTGTGCTTATCACAGACTTGACAGTTATCAAATAATTCAATCATCAAAATTAAAAAAAAAAAAAAAAGGACCAGATTGGACCTCAAAAAAAGTTATCTAGTCTACCCTTCTGTTTCATGCTAAGACAAAATCATTTTCTGCCACACCAACAAACATTTGTCTAACCAGGTCTCAGGAACCTCCAGTGACAGGGATTCCACAGTTTTCCCTTGGCCATTTATTCCACTGCTTTGCCATTCTTGATATTAGGCAGCTTCTCTTCATGTCTAATCCACATCTCTCTTCCTTCACTTGAAGCTGCTGCTGTTCATCTTATCCACCACACATGTGAAGAATGGGTTATTTCCTTCTGCTCTGCAGTAGTCTCCTAGGTATTTGAATCTGATATCACATCTTAGCTTGGTTACATTTTATGCAAAACAGTCCTAATTCATCCAATTTTGCATCATTAAACCAAGATTTCTACAGTGCCGATTGTTATTGTTTCTGCCTAGATTTTGCCCAACTTGTCCCCATTTTTCTTGAAGTGAATGTCTAAAACTGAACGTAATATTTTAATGAAGGTCTTGGCCACCCTGGATAGAACATTTCGTTGGAAGGTTTACAAGGTCTTTTTTATGCATCCCAGGACAAGGTTGTGATGAGAACAGAGAGCCTACAGTCAGGTACGGATCTACTAGAGACTGTAAATTCTCATCTATTAAGCTACTGCATGTTTGAGGCTGGTGAGCTTTTTGACTTCTTCTTCTCCTTCCTTCCCCGAATTCTATGTTGGCATTTCTACCAAGATGTGATAAAATATCTCACATTTGTAAAAAATATATGAGTTTTGCAGTGCTGTTATTTACGCACCAGCAAATACATTCCTTTTGTGCCTAACAGCTGCTCTGGGTTTTTTATCTTCCTGGAGTAAACTCTACCAAATTTGTTGTTTGCCAGTGATGCCATAGCAACATATTCCTATTCTCTGTGCTCCTTGCTTTGCCAGGTTGGTGAAGGGGATGTTGAGACTGACATGGTAAGAGTGTTTTCATCTGGAGAACAAAAGCAATCTGCACCCTTAGGAAGCTGTCATCGTATCTCCTGCAGAGTGATGAGCCATGCCAGCTCAAAGCTTTTCACTGTGGTACTGGATGAAAGCAATGACTCCAACATCATGAGCTGCTATTTTGAGTTGGATGCTCAAAATGCTAAAAAAGGTTTTTCTGGCAGAACATCTTTGCAATATTTCCACTACAAAAATCTGCTTTCATCCTCCAATTCTAATGTCTCTTTTTGAGGACTGACTGTATTACGGCAAACACGCTTGCATGGCCAAGAGAGAATCCAGTTGTGAGGGCTGGCAAAAACAGTTCTGCTTTAAAAAGAGCAAAGAAATCACTCTCCTTTATCTATTGACCTCTCTAAGTACTGTGTATGTCTCCCGATGGCCAACCCTGAGCTCAAACTATTGCAGGAGGCCTTCGTAGACAATCTCTATTTTAGAATAGAATAGAATAGAATAGAATAGAATAGAATAGAATAGAATAGAATAGAATAGTTCAGTTGGAAGGGACTCACAAAGATCACTGAGTCCAACTGTCTGACCACTTTGCGGCTAACCAAAAGTTAAAGCATGTTATTGAGGGCACTGTCCAAATGCCTCTTGAACACTGACAGGCATGGGGCATCAACAACCTCACTAGGAAGCCTGTTCCAGTGTTTGACCACCCTCGTGGTAAAGAAATTTTTTCTAATGTCCAGTCTGAACCTCCCCTGGTGCAGCTTTGTGCCATTCCTGTGCATCCATAGTAAGTTACCAGGGAGCAGAGACCGTCACCTCCTCTTCATTTTGCATGCTCAGTAAATTGCAGAAAGCAACGAGGTCATCTCTGAGCCTTCTTTTCTCCAGGCTCGTGTCCCCAGCCTCTTCTCATAGGACATGCGTTCCAGCTTTGTTGCACTATTCTGGATGCTTTCAAGTACCTTAACATCCTTTCTATATTGTGGAGCTCACAAGATAATTTCTTTTTAATAAAACAACACAAAACTGTTCACTTCAGCAAGTGTACATTGCAGATAATCAATTGCTCTTTGATCAAACGTTAAAATTAGGTTATTAACTCCTTAAGTGGCTTGTAGAAAGAGGTGCTAGCAATGGAACTCACCACTTGTATATATATTTAGCTGCCATCCTGAAGTAGAAAAGCAAAGCAGAGTAATATGTAATGTGTAGAGCCTGGGAGATGCTACAGTGAAGCCTGGGTCTTGTCTCTTTGGAGTACAACTGCAATGGCTTGATGCTGTGTGTATTTTTTTTCTGCATGGAAGACTGAAAGATGGCTTTCCTGTGCAGACAGTGAACATCTCAGAAGCTTTGTTTTATATAAAGCTGTGATTGCTCCTGCAGGTATGGCTCCTCTGTACTTTGAAGACCAGTAACAAAGAAGAAACATGTGAAGCTTTAATTTGATACAAACCCTAAAATTTTCCTATCATCAAAATTACGTGACCCCTACTAAATGGAAATGTAGGGCATTCAGAGAGTGAAATTTCTGAGTTGCTGCAGATAGTGAAGGACCCCATTTTACAGGTTCTAGGGATATCAAGCCCTGAAGAGAAAAGAGGCTGGTGATGAAAATACCTGGTTTTAGCTTTTTATGTACAGTGCATTAAAAATGGATTTGAGTGTCTTTCAGGTGTATTATTGCTTGCTTGAGTTCACTCCCAGAGAAAGCAATTGCTGGAGTCAAGCATCTGCTTTGAAAGGAGTCTAACAAACAGGTCAAAGCTCTGCTTACACCATGACACAAGCAAGCCAGAGCTAACTGAATGCTTTTGGAGAAATACAGGGGAAAAAAAAGACTGCCTGCCTGGTCTGTAAGGTATTCACAGTCCTAGCTGATGGAATGGGACCACATTGTTAAGAGTTTATCCTAAATAGAAAGCTAGTACAGACAGCAAAGCCAGCTTTACTGTGCTGGATTCATCTGGAGTGAAGGAAGCCTGCTCTTTGGATGGATCAGTTCATGTGAAACTACCTTATACTTGTAACACTTTCTTCAATACTTTCTGGAGGACCTTGAGGTGCTTCTTAGAGTTAGTTAATAGGGTGGTCTCCTTTCCTGAACAAGACAGACTGGGAGACCTGTCTCCCAAATCAGCCTGATATATTTTACTTACTTACATCCTATGTTAAAAGCATGTGTGTGCTGGTTTTGCAGTGCAAGTTGGAAAAAAATTATGACCAGCAAAATAATGCCTCCACACCTGGTGTGTGACCTATGAAGGGGCAAATATTTATAGCATTGGTGAGAGTGTGGGAGGCAGAAGGGGGGCACAGAGGGGGTACAGAAAGACCAGCAGCCCAAATAGGACATGATGCTAACACTGGGAGCTCTGATGCTCCCAGGCCCTGTGAGGCTCAGGAGGAGCTGGCATTGCTGTGGGCACACGGCCCAGCATCCAGGCACTGGGAGGAGGCGAGAGGCAAGGCAGTAGGGCATGCAGTAAACCCACAGCCCTAGAGCTGAGAAAGGTAAATCAAATGGCTTTTTGAAGCACCAGGGAAAATAAACAAACAAACAAACAAACCAACACGCATTGTTTATTCCTTAAAGCCTAAAATGTTACACAAAATAGAAACAGAATAGAAAAAAACTTTGTAGAATGACAAAGTTCACATTTTTTTTCTTTTCTTTTAGAAACAGCTTTTTTTTTTGCTCTCTGGTGGCTGGCAGGACAGCCAGCCTCTAGCCTTCTCTAGCCATCTCTTTTGCCTGCGGCAGAGCAGGGTGGGATGTCAGTGATGATCTTGCCTTAAATTCTTCTTAATCTAAATAAACATGTTTCTAGGATGCAGGACTCAGCTCCCTTTTTGTGAAGAGATCCCTTGACCACTCTGAAATTGTGGTTGTTGCTGCTGGATTACCATGTCTTCTCACTTCCTCCTACTTTATCTACCCTGTAGATTGCAAATCACATGGATTTTTACCAGCTGGAAGTATTGTTTTGCAGCTCTATAGACATCTAACAATGAAAGCAGTGAGATCTTGCAAACTGATGCATGGTTATCTGGAGGCCAGAGTCATATAGTGTAAAATATTTTATGGTGCTAGTGAATCTTCCTAACGAAAATTTTGTGGGAGGTATTATTTCTAAGCTAAAAATTTCAGAGGGTTAGTTGTTCCTGGTTAGTCACAAAAAAATAAAATAAAATAAAGTAATCTACCCATCCTCCAGGTTAAAATGTCTGCAGGTATCGATATACCGACGCGGAAATAACCCAGACACAGACAGTACTGGATCACACAGGTGGCTGTGGTGTTCACGGCTTATAAATTACAAGGGACTATCCCCTCTTGGAGAAACTGTTTTGGTAAATTCAAGTCTAAGCATGAAGCAAGCAAAACATAAATTTTAGATCTTTCCTGTCAAACACGATGTCTCGTTCCACTGGTTTGGAAAAGATCTTAGCTGTTGTTTCTCTTAGAACAATATGAAGGCCTTGGGGAAAATTAAACTGGGGAGAGATTCAGTATGTAAAATGTACAGCACTAAATGCTGAAGAAATCTCAGTTTGGGCATGAAGAATCACTCTTGTCATGAGTTGGCAGAATGTTTATCTCCCGTTTACACAGAGTCGAATTTTGGCAATTGATCAGCATGTCTGTGATTCCTAGGTGAGCCTTTAACTGGCTGTGTGCTTCTGTGCAGAAGTGTTGGTCCCCAAACCCAGGTGTGACTGCATGGAGAAAATCTCATGCAGGAGGATGTGTGCCTCTGCGAAGGAAGATGTTGTCAATTAGTCTGTTGCTGGAGAATATCATTTGAAGAATTTTTGGAAGAGGAAATGCCAAGTTTCTAGTTAAACTTGTTGAGTATTCTCTGGCAAATTTAAATAAGAAACTTTCTCTAGAGAGACTATAAAAATAACTAGTTGAGCCAAGTAAACAATGTATTCAATGTGACAACTTTTGTCATCATGTCAACTCTGATTTTCACAGATCATGATGAATGCAAGAGCGAGAAGCTAAAATAACACTAAAGGCTTGTAAACATGGGGGTAGTCTGGGAGAGGAGTTGGAGTGGGGCAATGAACTAAACCCATGGAGTTAAGGCGCATTAAACCTGTAAGGCTTCTTCTGAACATGTCTGTTAGAGCACTCTCAGTCAGCTGATTTAACTTAAACATAAAGTACTAAAAAAACTGAAATGGCCTAAGAGTTGTATCCCTGTGCAGTTAAGAACACAGTCTGAGGGAGGAAATGTGACGGTTATCTCTGGCTTCACATATCTGCTACTAATGATTTGTGCTGAAGTCCTCTGTATTGGCAATGCTTGTACCTGTAGCTGTATCTTAAGTGCGTGAGTATGAAACCCAGTGACTGTTTGCTGCAGCTGGGAAATGGGAGTCTCCCCTGATTTGGAAAGACATTGTCTGCCCAAAGGTATACCAGACATTGTTCTGCAGTTTCAGAAAGGACTAATACTACTTTTCTAACCTGAGGCATAGGCAGACATCAGCTACATATTCTTACACAGCTCCAGCACAGCTTTGCCAGCCCCATTGGGCAGCACCATTCCTGTCCCTGTTCTTGGCGGCTCTTTACCAAAGGCTATCCATTAAGCCATCTTGCACAGAAGGCAGGTTATTCTGAAAGCTTGCTTCCAAAACAGGAGCTGGAACATGGCCTGCACAGATAAGAATTCCAGCAGATTTTTGTTTGTTGTGTTGTGTTGTAGAAGAATGATTTAAAGCAAGGGGCTGAAATGTGTAAGAATAGTTCCTATTGCAGACTGATGGCTGTAGAGCAGTTTGGAAGCAGCAAATATGGGAAACATTTGCTCTCTTATGTAAACATGCTTATTTTTGTAAAGCCTTGGACATGCCTCAGAAGGGTGAGCTCATGTGCAGCTGAGTAGACTTTAGTTATCTTACCATAGATCAGTCTGACAAGTTGCCATAGATGCTTCAAATAACTTACAAACCCTGTAACCATCCCTATACTCTGCCCATACACCTCAGCGGTCCACCAGAGCCATTACAGTTGGATACAAGCTAAAGCAGCCCTCAGGCTGCTTTAATATATGCTGGGGCTATGCCAGGGCAGGCAAAGCATGAGGTGTACTTCAGCCTCTGTGCTGAGCCCAGTGTTGCCACACAAATATATTTCTTCTGCCACGCTTAGTCCACAGTGTGCAGGCAGTAGTTTCTATCACACCTTTCACAGTGCTTGGCTGTCGTAAGTAAAACAGTAAAACAGTCTGTCAGCTCTCTCTCATTTCCTATGTAGATCTTTTTCCCTGTCATTCAGAGAAGTTGTGTTGTATTAGAGATCTAAAACCACTGTCATCTCCACAAGGGTTTGTTGGGAGGAGTGGCGCGGCTGTGTCTCCGCATACAGCCCCAGGTCTCTGGGTGACAGTCACCTGAGGTCCCTGCCTGTGGACCACAGCCCTCTTCCCCTCAGTGACTCGGACCCTAAGCTCGGAGGGGCTGAGGGGCTCAGGAGGAACAGTCCTGGTTCAAAGGAAGGAGATGGGATTCGGTAGGAACGAGGCGGCTCCCTCCCCGAGGTGGAGAATCAGGCACAGCTGCACAGGTGAAACCCCACTGAAGTCAGCGGTGAAATTCTCAGTGATCCTGACGGCGTCTGGATACGAGCCATGACACACAAAGAGCACGCTCAATATGGTAGTTGACAGAATTAATAAAAGAGGATCAGGCAGATAAAAACAGTGTGTGTTCGCTCTGCTCAAAGGAAGCAGTCGTATAATTTCCCTATCAAAATAATACCACTACAAACGCCACAGACCTACCCTAACATAAACCTGTGCTTAGCTGCCTGATCAGAAACCTTACAGTTTTCTTTAAAATAGCTGAATCCTAGTTCAGAGCCTGACACGCAACACTCAATATATTACAAGTAATGGAATAGTCACTAGCAGATTAGCAACTAAATAATAGTTCATAATTAGTGAAAAGATGAAAACCATTGTAGCAAGCCTTGCAGTACCAAAGAGCTTATTTGTAGTCTGTTGCTTGCATCCAAATGACACGTTACAGAAAGATGAAGGGAGTCTGTCACAGTCCATTTGAAAAGTCACTTCTTCTAGACGAGGCTGTCTGCTTTCATCCCTCTTTGCATTATCAGCTGAACTGCTGGCACCAGGTATTCAAGGAATTTCAGAGGGAAGGAGGAGAGCATGATATTTCCTTGTCACGGTGATAGATTTGACAGACCAGGCTTGCATCTCAGGGAACAGGTTTTCTCTGCTAAAGATGGAGCTGCTCCCCAAGCTGCTGTCCATCTTAGAGACAATTAATGTTGCTTACAAAGGCTATTGTATATGTGGTGTGCGGTCAGCAGACACGGCACTGGGAGAGATCCTGAGCTGCACCGAGGGGGCAGGCAGGCTTGGCGCTGATGTCTGGAGGCGAGACGAAGAGAGAGGCCGGTGTTGTGCCAAGTGATGTGGGCACCCTACCTTCAAGGTGCTGGCACCCAACCAGCAAATTAGCAAGATCTTTGAAGTATCAAGTTGCTGACGGTGCTGTTTAAGATTGGTAAACAGGCATCCTATTTCAGCTGTGGTTATGGAAGGATCCTTGGTGCCCAGAAAAGGGGGCGTTATCAGACTAGAGTTTGGGGAGCACAGGACTGCGAAGGACTGTCTCGCCCCCTGCAGAGCAGCCATGTGAAGTCCCACTGATCTTTCTAGATTAAGTACCTGAGCTGCCTCCATGTTGCACAACCCAGAGCCCATTTTTCTTGCTACACTTCACCAGCCTGTATTTTCCTGTAACACTTGAAACATTACCCGTCTGTTCACACACTCCAAATGGGAATGGAAATTCTTGCTGAGGGTAGTGCTGTATCTTCTACCTTGTGTCACGAAGCCAGTGGCATGCTGGTATGAACAGGTCTTTTCTTATGTACAGTTCATATATCCTTTTGTAAAATCCTTCAAGTGTTTTTTTTTTTTTTTTTTTTTGATTAAAGTTATTACACAAACAAGACTGAAAATATGATCCTATCTATTGTCTCCCCTCTGTTTCAATGACCTTCCACCATTCAACCACATGCAGTTTCTCAGTAGTACAGCACAACGTGTTGGATACGTACAAATTTTGGCATTCTGCACTTCAGTGACACCCTGAGTAAACTCAAAGGACTCTCTAAGCAGTACCCTCACTTTGACAAAATCCCAGGCAAATGCTTCAGTAAACAAGTAAAGGCATGGTCCTCAGGTCCAAAGGGTTAATTTTTCATCTCTTCCAAACTGTATTCCCCAGGCACAGCTTGCAAATGCTCCTAACCCTATCATACTCTGCCCATTTTTATTTTCAGGTCAGAGGAATGTGTACTCCCCAGGGAGGAATATTCACATGCCAACTCTAAGCTTTCAAACATCATCTATCTTTCTGTAACTTAAACCAAAGAAGCAATACTTTACAGAGGGCAAAATGGCTTCCCATCTACTTTGAATCTGAGGGCTTTTTCCTAATCCTTTCCTCATATGGTTTGGTTTTGGGGTAGAGATAGGTTGTGGAAGACTTTTGGAAAGCTTTGTCTTGGCCATTATTAGGAAGTGTACAAAGAGCAGTATTGCAATATTTTACCTTAAAGTGGCTAGATGCAGCTAACTTTGTATGTCTAGGCTCTGTTTAGGAACAAAGGAGACCTCTGAAGTGTTTCAGGAACTTGTTCTCCTATAGACAGAAGGAATGGCACTATTTTCCCTTGGCTGTTTTGGAGGAGTACTGGAGAGCAAAGGGCTTGTTTGTCTGTGTACACGATCAGGCTTTCTGCTGATTTTAAAGACATTACCAAGCTCACACGATCAAGCTTGCCAGGCTGTACCTGCTGAGGTCCTCTACCCTGCACCATGCAAAGATTCAAACTGGAGACTTTCCCAGATATCAATGGCTTTAGAGGAAGCAGAACATGAAGCACTGAGTCTAAGTGACTTCTTGATAAGAAGATTAATTTAAAACTGTACACTTTGTTCATTTAACTTTTTTTTTTTTTGGTGAGCCAACATAAAATACCACTGTAATTTACTTTGGCCTGTGGGAATAATATCCTAGAAATAACATCTCTACTAAAATTCTAGCAGCTTAAGATCTCTGTAAGGCTGCTGCTTTCTCTACAAGACCTATAATTAGCCCTCCATTATGGCATTGAGCAGTAATATTGAGGAAGTCCATATTCCCCCTGGAGCACCGTATCCCAAATGTGCCAGTGAGCATGTAAGGGATGTGTTGAGGTCCCCCCTCCTGCTAGACCCAAGCAGCACAGGAGGTCTGAATCCCTCCCCAGCGCTCCTTGCAGAGCTCTTTTGCAGAGATACCCTGTATAACATCTTGCTTTTCTCAGGTGTCTCACATTGTGAACATCAGGATTGCTGCACTGTACATCCTAAGGTGTGCAGTGGTGTGATTTGGGCTGCTTTCCCCCTTTCTTGTAAGGGATTATTGCTGCCGTTGATAGCTCTACTGGGCTCTTCTTCCTGCTCACCCTGTGGCTGCTTTGCCCACCTGTGGGGCACAGCTCCCAGTGCCTTTTGTCATTTTTGCATTGAGAAAAGAAAGTAGCTTTCCATTTAGAAAAGATGGAAAGCTGCTAAGCCAAGCAATCCTTTCCTCAGGAAGAGGGAAAACTTCCCCAGCCTTTGGATGGGGCACAGCTGCTATGGGGATGGGGATGGCTCACTGTATCTGCTCCATGTCTGGCAGTCACCCCTGGGACAGCTAACATTTTCCTGACACGAGTGGAGGGGACACTTCCAGCTAGCTGGTTTACTGGTCCAACTCAAGACTTAGTTCAGATGGAGTGAAACAGCACATATGAAGAACACCTGAATAAAGGTGTTTCCCATGATTTGGGGAAAGATTTTGACTTCCTTTCAACTAAAAAAATAAATAATAATAATAATAATAATAAAAGAACAACAATTTTCTCAGGTAAAATAACATAAACATATAAACTGCCTCACTAAGAAAATCCTACATTTGAATGAGATCGTATTTTCCAAAGCCTCCTCCCAGTTTATTGTCTAAAACTATTTTCTGAATTAGAACTGAATTTACAAATGGTTTCAGTTGCTTGGAAACAGCGTTGGCAGGGTCTGTGTGTGAAAAAATTACTGCTGAAAAGATCGCTCCTTTCTGCGTGCAACCTTTATCGTCATTAATACAAACTCCCTTGTGAAAGTGGCCTGGAGGACTCTGTGGTGGCGAACGCAGAGCTGATGAGACCAGTCCTCATCTCAGCACACTTAGACATTGAGACAGATGTATAGATATTCCTCAGATGTGCCACATCTCAGCCCTTGTACAACCTCCTCTGAACTACCAGCCAACCTAAACTTGTATTTAGAAAAGACATTGAAACCTTGATGTGACAGGTCAGCTCTGAGTTCTGATGGCAGTTGTCAAGTGCCAGCTCTCCAAGGCTCAGTGACATCAGGAATATGGTTTCAAGATAGGTCTTGTGTTAGACCGTCTAGCTTCAAGTGCAAGGCGCTATAAGTAAGCAATGTTTTTAGCAAACACTTCATTACTACAGATCAGGGCTACCACACACTCAGATTTGCTTTTCCCAGGTTCCACATAATGGGGACAAAGAACATTTGTATAAAGCACTGGAAAGTTGGGGTCAAGGGCATGAAAGCATGCAGGAGGTGTCATTCGCTGCTAGACTTTTAAATGTCATTATTCCTCACAATCAATACTGTAGGTTGATCCTAGCCAGTCTACTCCCACTGGAAAAGACACATCTCTGACCTGCCTCAGATACAGACTTACTTTAACTTCTCTTTGTCATGCATCCTTAGTGAAGAAATGGCTACAGAGAAAATAAAGCTTTGGCTAAAAGAAGAGGTCAAGATTTTCTAAAATTCCTGGTGATCTTCTGCATGCTGACACTGAGCTGAAGGTTTGGGCAAAATTTTAGTTTAGACCTCTAATCACTACAATTGGTCAGGCCTGCAAGAAGCATTTTGTATTACCAGTTAGGTACAATTTCTTTATCTATGAAGTAAATCTCATATTACTTGTTCAGTATTGTCACAGGCCTGATCTTGTTCCAGTCTTCTTTAGAAATGCAAGGGTAAGATGCACAAGGCATAGGAAATGTATAATAATAATAATAATAAAATGGGGTGAGCTCACTTTTTGGATATTTAATGATTTTGGAGCTAGAATTCAAAAAAAATCTCCCTTGATCTTGTCCCTTGGTAATATTTTCAGGTCCTGTTCTCACTATGACTTTCTTAAAAGTTTGTTGAGAGCTAATAATCTGTTCATATTGGGGATATTAAAGTATCCATGTCATTTTGAAACCCTTCTAGGGTGTTGTAAAGTGCTTATATTTATATACATGTTAGGGATCCGCTATACACAGTAGCAAGCTTAAAAGTCAGGGTTACTTGGAGAGCTGGGAACCACCATGGGAGGCAGGAAAGAAGAAATGCACAATGTTTTTAGGGAAGAAGAAGTGATCTGATGACCAGGGAAGCTGATCAAGATATTTCTGGAGCCGCTAGCTCATAGCTAAGCAATTCTTTTCTTTGGTGGACATTGAGGGTTCAATGCAGCTGTCCACAGGCAGGTGTCTGGTGCCATCTGAGATGTCCTATGGCCCCCTGCCTGACCTCAGACACCACTCCAAAAGGCTGAAGGTCCTCTCCGGGTCCTGTGTCAGACCTGCCAGCCCCACATGGACATCTCACTTAGCACAACTCAGCCAGCAGTAGCCACACATATGTAGGCAAATTAATACAGCTCTTCAGGAGGATCTTTTACTTATTTAAAATCATGAATAGAAAAAAAGCAACACTGAGAGATCTCATCCTTAATCGCACATAAAAGCATGATGCAGAGTGATTTTCTGATTTCAAGTTATGATGGGTGTCAGTGAAATAAAACAGATATAAACTTCCAGTGGCTGTTGCCCACATAATTGCTTATTCCTACATGAACTGGGGGCAAAAAAATATTTTTCTGATTTAATTCATGCTCTTACAGGTCACAAGTGAAAATAAGCACATCACATGAAAAAGCATCATGCAGAGTCAAACTAGGTTTTTTTTTTTTTTTATGTATATGCTAAACATATGTGTAGGGATGATGTGGTATAATATATAAAGTGAGGGAAGCCACTCTCACGTTGAAGCAGACCTGCATTTTGAGAGCAGGGTGAAAAATCTGGGGCCTCACACACTGGTTCTATGGGGTATATGGGAACAGGCTGGAGATGCAAAGACAAACCTGAAAAAGCCTATCTTCCCTCAGCAAATGTAGCCTGTTAAGTGCCAGCACGGTGACCAGAGCTTCTCAAACCTCTTCCAATCTTGCTGAAAACTTCCTTATCAAAACTTTTTCAAGACAATGGCTGCAATGAAGGTATAAATGTCATGGGGCAGAATGCTGGCAAAGAGCAAAACTGCCATTGCATGTGCAACTTAAACTGTGCCTTGATTAGTAGCGTACAGACTGAAATCTTCAGGTGGCTACAAGTTATACCATTTCATTTTGAAGTGAAAGTATAGTATGTTCATACTCCCTCCCTTTTTAATAACGTATATTTTTCCATCCCTTCTTAATAGTTAGAAATTAATGTCCTTGACACCGTCTTAAACCACACTGGCAACTATTTACAGCGTAGACAAATGTTTCAGCTTGCTGTTAAATATGTTCAGTGTTGTACAGTACACAAATAAAGTCTGTCTCTTCCTCAAAGACCTCGCAGTCTGGGAGATAAGAACATGAAAGAGTGCTAGGGAAGATGAGTAACTTGGGGACTGCAGCAGGGGCTCAACTAAGTTAAAACTTCTCATCTCCTGGAAGTCACTTAGAGAACCTGTACATTTTTGCTGGAAGTGTGTATTTTTGATGTTTAACAGCTTTGCAATTATGAAAAAAATGGTGAAGCTGAACAATTCTGTGATTCTGTGATTCTGTGCCTGGTTTTGTTAGGACTTTAGTAACGTGTTGCTGCTAACTCCCTGACACCCCCAAGCCGTCCCCTGATTGCAGCCTGCTACAGCCAGTTTCTGCTCAAAGCCAAATGTTCTCGCTCAAACTGCTGGTCCTGCTCTGAGGAACACATTTTTCTTCCCATAAACACCTCGGTGGTTTCTGATCTCAAGAGGGATTCAGGGGAGAGCTGTAGAGACCAGACGTCTGTCGTACGTGACAGAAGACTTTCAATTTAATACATGAAATTGTTAGACTTTTTTTTTGCTTTCATATACTTAGGCAAGTTATGAGTCATGAATTAAACAGAAATAAATATGATGTGATCAACATGTGCAGCTTTCCATGATGCAGTTTTGCAAACATTTCTCCAAACCGAATGTGTCTCTCTTTGGACCCCAGGCATGGGTTAAGCGCCGGGACCGCGGTCACAGTGGCCAGGCTGCTCTCCCCTGGGCAGGCACTGCTGGGGCACAGCAGCATGTTGCTCAGAGCTGCCCTGCACCCCTTGCTCGTTTTTGCCTCCAAGTTCCTGGAAGCAGAGTTTATTGTTACTGGAGGCACAGGGACTCAGCATCAGGTAGCACAGACAACCCCAGGTTGTAATTCCTTCTTTGTACTTCACCTCCCGGATGGTGACACTTGCATCCCACAAAGAAAGAATGAAGATTAATTTCTCTTTCTTTCTTAACATGGTCTAGGCCATATCAGAGGAGGCTCTGTTGGTTTTCGGATCACACCAGGATAGCTTGTTCTTCAAACAATGTTTGAGATCAGATTTATCCCAGATCACACGGATGACACAGTCAATTTTGCCTTACCAATGCTGGAACACTCCTGATACTAACAGGAATGTCATAGCTGCACCTTCTTTTTGCAAAGCATTATCAAAATACCACATGCATATGAAATGGGTGATCCCCGGCATGATGAAGTCATGCTCCCGTTGCTTGTACATAAATGCAAAGTGTGCAGTTGTTTTGTGCATCTGAGTGACACACTTGGAGCCAAGCGTGTTTTGATTTCAGGCCAGTGAAAACCAGATTTTCCTTTTGCTGGAGGAACTGAAGGGTTGGTGGAGTGGGAGGCAGCTAATGCCAAGGTAAAACTATGCACGTTTCTCATCATATGTCTTCAAGTGATACATTCCAGAGGTGTTCTTTATTTAATCATGTAGAGATAAATAAGCTACTACTTATTACAAACTAATTATTTTTAAGCAGCATAGCTCAAAGATAATCTAAGCTATAGAATTCCTAGTGCCAAAACATCAAGGATTTTTTACATGTAAAATCATGAAACTGCTGTGATGCTTTTGAAGTTTTAACACACACACACACACACACACACACACTTGCCTGAAAACTTCTATGCAAGCAACAAACACTCTTGTTTGGGTCCAGTCCTTCGAGGTGCAACATGGGTAGTTTTGCATTTAACTTCACAGGTTTGGTCCCTGCAAAACTACCTATCTGATAATAAGTTTTTGAACAATGTGTTTATCTCTCACTGTAATAAAAAAGCCTGTGTTTTCAGTATTGATTAGTTTCCTCACTAAAAATTATATTCATGGCTAGAGCAGTAAAGCGTTCTGCATAGGAAAGAGGTTTAGTAAAGACACTTTGAAGGGGAAAAAAAAGACACATGCTTTTTTCTTTTACTTCTCTAATCACTGCAGATGTTGTGTAGTCGCACCTATGAAAAGTTAAATATTGTGTCTCTGTAACATTTTTGATCTTCATTAATTATAGCTCAGAAAACTGTACAAAAAGCAGCCTGCCTCTTTAATACAAATAAGATTAATTGCACGGTTGTTCAGAAAGTGAACCACCAGTAGTTAAACAAAAAATGTTTGTCTTTAAGCAGCCCTTGGATGATTTTTTTTAAAACTGTTACAGGAAGTGAAGAGGCTGCCAAATTACCATGCCCGTGAGCCTCACTCTCATTATCAGCCTAAACGAACGCACACACCCCGACACTTTCATCCTCTTCCAGGTCCAAGAAAAAGGAGGTATATAAAAAAAAAAAAAAAAAAAAGAAAACGAAAAACACAACCACCCTTCCACACAAAGAGGTGTCTCTGAAGTCTGGAATGCACCCTGGCTGTTTGAAGAGGAGATTTATACCTGACACCCTCCTTGAAGCTCACTGTTGAGACTCGCCTGCGTTCAAATCAACCGCAGACTGGCTGCTGCAGGTACTTCATCTTACAACGCCCGCATAATCTAAGATAAATGCACCAGGAATTGCTCTCACTTTGAGGTAGAAAAAAAATAAGAAAAGAGTCAAGTTCCTAATGCAGGTAGTGGGTGGAGGGAGAAGCAGACGGGCACGGGCAGCAGCAGCCACCAGAAGGGCCGGGCTGCCTCTGCGGGCACCCGCGCTTTGGCGCAGCCAGGGCAGGGTGGGATGCCCAAGCTGCCGTCGCTGCCTGGGAAGCGATGGTGAGCCGGCTGCTGAGGCAGGACAGCAAATATATTTGTTGTCTGTTTTGCAGTATCGCTCAAAGGCCCGATAAAAGTTGGGGTGTTGGGATGCTGTTCGTAATGCAGAACTGGTTATGGTGCATTTCCCAGAGTGAGAAATTGCCATGTCATTTGGAATATGGATGTATTAATTCATGGCACTCAAAAATGTTTATAAGGAGATATTCTAAAATAGCACTGACAGAGACAAGAAGGCAGAAAAATGACAATATAGGAAACGTGGTGGTTAATAAAATTAAAGTCAGAAAATCTTGTCCTTCTCCAGCATTTCCTAATGCCTATCTTTGATCCTGGGACCAGAAAGTAATATGGGATGAGCAACAAAACCAAGGACCCTTAAGGGCTGTTCTAGCACCACCTGCCTTTGAGATGGACCCACCAGTGTCTTCCAGATTTAACAGCTCTAGATTTGGTTTTCTGATTCTCCTTTTTCAAGCAGTTCAGAGCCAGGCCTTTAAGGGGCTTCTTCCAAAATTTTTGGGCTCACAGGGATGTTTGAGATGTTGAGATCTGGGAAAAAGGAGCTGTTCTAATCCATTTCAGTTATAGAGCACTTTCTATATTTAGGATTTTAAATTATGGTTTATTAAGGATGCAAATTACAAGCATTCCTAGGACTCCAGGTACTTGCATGCCCCAGCTAGCATATAACCATCATGCCATTACAAATCTGAATAAAGCAGGTAAAATTTGCAGCAGATTTAAAATAGGGCAAAAGGGAGGGCGGGAAGAGAGATTGTACAACATGTTAAACATCTAGCCACTAGGATGGGAGGAGAAACATCTACTGAACTGAACTGACACAACTGCTTGTGAAGCTACAGCATCAATCTCACCTTGGCCACAGGTATGCCCTTCTATTTTCGCAGTTGAAAGATTTACCATCTATACATTTTTTTCCTTCTGATTTTTTTTTTCTTTTTTTTTTCCTTGAGGGATAATGTCTTCTATCTGGTGCTAGCAGCAGGAGGTTCTCAAAGAAATCAGTTTCATCAACCCGTGACCAATGTATTGAAAAATGGAGCATGGCTCCATGGTAGCAATTGTGGCAATCTGCCGCGGACACTTAGCCTGGAGCCTCCATAATTTCTGACACCAAGCATCTGAGGAAATAGCATCCAGTATTTCATTATGACATTTCAGCTCTTGACAGCAAGCTAGAGAATGCTGCTTGAACCCAAAGTCAAATACAATAAAAGCAGCACAGCTTTATAAAACAAAGTGTGTAAGCAAAGCAGGTTCAGCTTGCGCCGCAAGAGAGCGAAACAGAAATACGTGGCTCTAGGCAGTCACTCCATTGCTGCGTGTCTGTTAAAAATAGCTTACTTGTGATTTTCAAGAAATACTATCAAGGGCCTCCTAGCCTAATGAGAGCACCAGCAGTCAATTAAGCAGCAAACGCCCTGGATTCCCCAGCTCCGGCACCCAGAGAGACACCACCTTTCTCTCCTTCCTCCAAAAGCTTGCTGGTTTGTTCCTATTCAGTCCTGTGCCTGATATGAGCCCAGCTTCTCTCCAACCCACATGCTTTGCCATGCTGACAACTCCTTCTCGTTAATTCTGCACCGTCCCTCTTGCCACCTTTCCTTGCTCTGCTCCAACTGCTAGGCTCGCTGCATTGTGAAGCAGAGCAGTGCGTCAGTGGAGAGCAGCAGGTCCCCCTTCCTCTTGCCTGCACATGGTGTTGCTTCTGCAAACACTGCTCATGTGCCCGCTGCTCTTCATAAACCCCAGAGCAGGATCTGAGCATCTCTCCCTCCCTACCTCCCGCCCGTGTGCTGCAATCCTCATCCTCTGCTCTGCCTGTTCCCCTGGTGCAGAGCTCTTCTCTGCAGCCTTTCAGCTCCCCCATAAACTCAAGGTGGCAAAGACATGCCGGGCACATGCTGCCTCTGCATCGAAATAATCCCACCTGGAGTGCAACCTCATGCAACTCACCCTCACCTGCCCGGAGCCCATTGCCTCCAGGGCAATGTGGCACCATGCATCATCAGCCTCTGCCCACAAAGGGGTGGGTAATGCCAAGATTGTCTTGCAACATGAAATGTAAGAACTCATGTTTTTGACTTGTGAGGGCTGTGCGAATAGCCACTTCCCGCACTGTGGCACATAGGCTCCTCTCCAAGAGCTAAGGACAGGCTGCCCAGTCCAGGCAGTCCCCTGGAGTCATCCAGCTCGTAGGAGAGGGCTCAGCCTGACTCAGTGCAGTGCCCCCTGTATGCAGCAGAAAAATCACGTGTAACTCTAGCAGTCCATTCTCTAGCAAAACCGTATAATAAAAAGTGATTTAGTCCCATGACTATTTTCTTGAAGTAAATAAAGAGTTATAGAAACAGCATTTGTGGAAGATATAGCTAGCAAGGGCACAACAGCAACTGAGGAACTACATTTCTTTTACAGCTTGTCTAAAATGTCACACTGTGCAGAGACCTGGGGGCATGTTTTAGTGATGTGCTTTAAATGGTGAAAAGCAAAAACTAATTCTTCTCAAAAAAGGATGCAAGTAGGAAAGCTGTTTAAAGGACAAAGCCTTGGATGGATAAGTGCTTGTGTGCTCAGGTCCCTTTCAGATCCAGTTTCTGGCCATCTTGGCTCTGCCTTCTAAGACATCTACATAAACTCATGTATGCTCCTAAGTGCCAACTGTGTATACTGCATCTCAGCTTCAACAGCAAGTGACAGTTAATTAAAACCATGCACCACAGAGAGCTTATCCTTTCATGATAAATGATGGCATTGACAGATGCATCATTTTTATGTTATGCTTAATTACGTCAAAGCTAGACCCACCAGTGTGCAAAGGAAAGGGTAGCATTTTTGTTTGTTACTAATAAGCTCTGTTGGTTACTTTTTTCCTACACTATTGACATGTAATGGAAAGTGACCAAAACCACATACGTTACATGCCAGTTAAAATCATTTCATTTTTGTTGCCATGTCATAACATACTGGGTATACAAATCTTTAAAAATAAAGCCATAATATCACCCTGTCTCTTTGCGCCTCATCGTGATCTGAGTTTAAGGCCTTAAAGAAACAATGACCGAGTTTCCCTGTTCACCAGTTCTGTCTATTTTCCTTGCTCAGACTGTTACACATATAAAGCTCCTCACTTGAATCCCTGAGGTCTTGTTTATCTCTTGCACATCTATTCTCATTGCAGGAAAAAGCAAAAGCTGGATACAGGGCTACAGAATGGCTCTCCCTAATTTATGTGCCTAATAAAATAAACTTCTCCTAAAGGCACTAACATCAGTCTTCAACACATTAAGACCAGATTTTGTTGCCCCCACTCAGAGAGCTGCATCAACAGCTGAAATCAGTGGGCCTTCTACGAGGTAAGTGTATAAGCACAGTTAGCAAAGTCTCCCAAATAAAAACCAAACTGTCTACAATGAAAGTGTTTTTTTGAAGTCTACCTTCAGTATTCAGAAAATATTATGATTCGTGTAGACTGTTTTTACTTCAAAGCCATACAAAAGCCTGGAAATGAAAACCTAAGACTACCACATTCATGCCACCTATTAGTCCTTCACTGAAGTTTGCCCCTGCAAGATCTTGCTCCTAAATCTCAGCTGTGCTCTCCACTTGCACTCTGAGGAACTGTTCTTGAACAGATTAAAAATTACTGCGACTTTGTAAGAGCTAAAGGCTTGCATATGGGATATGGTTAGCACATTTCAGAGGAGTATATGGTTTCCACATATCAATTTATTAGTGGAGTAGTAAGACATGCTTTGACTGAAATGGGACAACATCAAATACTCCCTCTGTTTAATTTGGAACAGGGAGCTCCCGTCTCTCAAGAGAGTGCCAAAACCACGGGGTTATTGGATACTTGCAGGAGGGATTTTTTTTTTTTTTCATCTGGGTGTATTTCCCTCAGCTTTAACCGGATCCCAGAGCAAACAGGGCTTGTGCAGCCACAGAGTCATTTTTCTCCTCCCCTGCTTACCTGTGTGCCCCCAGCCCATCTCCCATGCGGTCCTGCCCACCCAGAGGATGCAGGAAGAAACCCGGTCCCTGGAGGCTTCATGAGGCAGGTGGCATGCCCCAGCTTGGGAGGAGTGAGACAACTGCACGTGGTGGAAGGGCTTTGCAAATGTCCCAGTGGGGAGAGCTTCAGGCACAGCTGGCAATCAGCCGCAAGACACTGATCCGTCAGAAATCAACCCCGTCCACGCTGGCACTCCTGGAGCTGCTTTGCATTGTAGCCCTCCCTAATTGAAACTATCCTGGGCTAATCTCTAGCACATTTTCAGTAAGAAAGCTCCCTGATTTGGCAGGGATCAGAGCTGGGGACCAGATTTGTGACAGGAGCAGTGCCATGGTAGACTTGAGCCCCGTCTGTGGAAGCCACATGAGGTGGCAGCTTCCCTGCTACTGCCAGAGCCTGGGGAGAGTGAAATGCCTCAAAATGGACACCCTCAAAGACCAGCACATGTGCCTTGGCCATGACTCCAGCAAGGCTCTTGGGAACATTTTACACAGGAGGCTCCCTCTGAACCCCAGGCAGCACTTCTGTGCTGTGCAGGTGACGGAGCACTGGCACAGGTTGCCCAGAGAGGTTGTGGGGTCTCCTCCTTGGAGATCTCCAAAAGCCGCCTGGACATGGGCCTGGACAGCCTGCTTTGGTGGCCCTGCTTGAGCAGGGGTTGGAGCAGGTGGCCTCCAGAGGTACCTTCCCACCTCAGCCATCCTGTAGTTCTGTGATTCTGTGAACACGTTGGAGACTGTTTTGCAGTCCAGTTCTCCAGGCTCCCCACAAAATCCAGCCTGTGGCTTCCCTCCAACAGGCCACTTCTCTTCCACAAAACACAGCACTAGTGCTGCTCCATCTCTTTGCACTTAAGACCACTATTGGGGCGACACAAGGCCAGATGCTTCTGCCTGCCTGCAGAAAGCATCCTCCTTTGTTTGAGCATCAGTTGGAAACTCTTCCCCCTTGGCGGCTGGGGGCAGGCTGGGAGGGCATCACGGAGACAGGACTGCCCCGAGTCCCCACCAGGCAGCGCAGCTGCAGGGCACTCCCTCCCAGGGCTATCCGGCTCCTCCCTGATGAAGCCTTACTGCTTTGCATCAGACAGTTTTTTTCTCTTTCTCACTCAGATGACTCCCAAACCCAGCAACTGGGGCAACACCTGGGACAAGGTTTGGAAACTGGGCTCCAGTTCTTAAAATTTAAATATATTAGATTGAGTGTTCCCAGAGCCCACATCCCCACACACCCTGGCAAGTACCCTAGCCACCAGGAACAGCATTACTACTTTTTTTTTCTCTCCGAAGTCACTTATGCCTAGAGGGATGGAAAGACACCTGTTCCAGAAAACACAAGAGCTGGGACAGGGACGCTGAGGTGGGAGAAAGAGCTGAAGTCTCGCCAGGCAGAGGAGGACATCGAGGACAGGTCTCCCACATTTCATCTGAACTCTCTGAGCACGGGCTAAACATAAAAGTGCATCCCCTGTCAGTGGCAGGACTCACATGTGACGCGCGGATCTGCTCCTCCAGCACAGCCCAGGCCAGGTAAAGCATGTCCAGAAGCACACGTTCAGGCATGCAAGGAACTCAGTGGATGTGAGCGTGGGTGTTAAGGAATGTAGGCACCTCTGGGGTGAAGGGGCAGGTGAGCAAGGTTTCTTAGGATCTAAATTTTAGACTTCAGCATGTGAAGTGACAGGTCTGCGAGGCACCCGAGTTCCTCCATGGGATTAAGTCCATGAAGATGATCTAAAAGAAAGTATCTGCTTTTCACCCCAAAGTGCTTCCAAATCAAAGATTCAGAGAGTGCCTGTTATTCTATGCACTTTCCACACACCCATCTCTAATTGCTGTTCTGTGATTAAGGAAAAGTGTTTCATCTGTATATATGAAAAAGGATGAAAACTCTAATGAAAAACATTGTGAAGTTCAAGACAACCGTTTATGAACTTTCATCTGTTCAGCAAAAATGGACATGTCTATGCAGCTAAGCAAAGGTCTGAGCGCAACACTTGTTAAATTAATCCAGCTAGCATCAGTAACGATGGGGAAAATACTACAGATTGCAGCTTTGCTTCTGTATGTATTTCTGGAGAACTTGGACTTGAGCTGCTAGTACTGCCTTTGCACTTGGCTGTGCAAGGGGAAAAGCAGATGCCTTCTCTTTCACTTACTTTGATTTAACTAATACTTTTTTTTTTTTTT
>VXAA01006387.1:407101-434629 GCA_013399115.1 Anseranas semipalmata
TTTTTTTTTTTTTTTTTGCAGCCTGTGCAACAATTTTACCTTTTCTTTAAGTTTTTGTCTAGTTCAGACATGGACTCAGGCAACAGCAAATGAAAGCACAACATCAGCAGTCTGCTAAAAGAAATGGCAAAAACATCCATGACATCAGGACTCAGGAAGCATCTCAAGTCTTTGCACTCAAGTCTTTCCCCCAAACTTGTTTCAAAAGGGATGAAAAGAAAGTTCTGAAGGAATAAAACAACTCCAAACATCACACTTCCCACTCATTTTCTTCTGTTCAGCAAAAACGGACATGTCTATGCAGCTAAGCAAAGGTCTGAGCTTCTGTTTTAGAATTCCAGAGGAAAAAGCCATACACACCTACAAGAAACTACTTACTTGGTGTGGTAAGCACATATAACATTTTACCACATTTTTTCTTATTTTTTTGTCCTTTCTTGTAAGAAAAAAAATCTTATGTGCATCTCTGAAATTCTTCAGGGATGCTTGTACAATCAGGAAGAACTTACCAAATTAATAAGCCAGAGTACTTTTGTAAAGGCATTAAAATAATGTAAGTGAGAGGCACACCCAAGCTACGCTGTGAGCAATGCGTGGAATTGAGCTAGGCTGTAACATTTTGCTGAGAGTAAGCGTTCGCCTCCAGAGCAGACGGTAGCTTTTACCAGGTGTAAGCCCATCATTTCTTAGTCCCAGACTTGTACAGTGATGCTGTACAAAGCCCTTTTAGCCACTACAAACCGCAACAAGTTCAAAACCTGACTCATGTCTAGAACTTCGACTGGCTTGCTGTTACCAGCTTAGTCATTGCCAGCAGCCCTACATGAAGCTGCTAATCCTGCGGCATCCTCAGCACAATTCCCTCCTATGGGAAAGCCCTGGTTAGTCAGCCTCACAGAAAGGTAGGGTATTGTGATATTTCTCTTACCATTGTGCCGCTTTGTTCTTCCTGCATTCCCATCTTAATGACTGCACGAGCTGTTGGCCTTCCACGCTTTCTTTGTGTCTATGTAAATTCAGTGTTTGATGCTGCAGAGGCGGAGACGATTTCTAAGTCAAGGGGCAGGTGTGAGTGAAGGGAGCAACCCAACAGCCAAACTATTTGAAAAAGAAACCTTTAATGTCTCATCAGCTCAGCACTTGAAAAAAAGCCTTCATAACTTGCCTTGAAAACTGGAAAAACAGGGTGTCTGGCTATAATTTAACACATTAATAACAAGACGACATTGCAGTTCCCTGACATATTTTGACTTTAGCACAGCAAAATGCTATCTTAAAACTAGGTCTGGTTATTAATACGTGAAACACTGTCAGTGACAGAGAAATTACAGAAAGGCCGATTTGTTTCTCATTCACTTCAAATTTCAACACTTCCATTCACAGCCAAAATTTCAACACCGTTTGAGAAAAGAGACTGGGTTAAATTTTATGGTGCATCTGAAAAAGGTTGTTCTTTTGCTTTGTTGAACAGACATACTGATGGGTATTTTGGCGTGACCAGAAATTGGACAGTACTTCCAGTACAGTGCTGTGGTGACTTTACAGACTGACCATGGGCTTCAGAAGTATTCTGTTGCTACCATGAGCACCCCTAAAACTGCACCCTCAGGACCTGACACCCTGATTAAACAACAAAGCTTCAGAAAGAAATATTTTTCACCTACAGCCAACGAGTATGCACCCTTTCAGTCTGGGTGTCTCCTTTCCAGCATACGAAGCACACACAACGAAGCAAGAACAAATACACTGTGCCATGAGGGAACATAGGGCAGCATGAACTATCTGAATTCCCACAATCTTGTTTTTATTTCCATGGTCCAGAATAGACTTTCAAGCATTGAGCTAAAGGTTAAGAAGATGAATACTTGCCTGTTTGGAACCACTTGAAGTTGTGTGTGTGCTTATAAGCTCTGCCATGTAAGTCATGATATATAGACAACTGTCATATAAAGCCTCTGCACGTGCATCTTTACATCCATCATGGAGATCTCAGCAAGAAACCAGAAGTCAAAACGTATTTCATATTTCCTAATGGACTTGTTCTTTCTGCTGAAATAATCATCTTTAGAGACTGTTGCCTCATCTAGAACTTTTTATGATGTTAGTAGATAGATGGGCAAATGCAGGCATCCTGCTCTTTATGCCTTCAAAGCTATCACGTAAAGATAACAGTGTTTTCTTTTAATCTTTTTTTCATTACTGAATATTATGCTTACAACAATCCTGCTTTGCTACAGATGGTTTCCTGTTGTTTCTGCCAAATGTGAAATAGCTATAAAACTTGAAAAGGTTTTGATGCTGTCACTGCATGAAAAATTGCATCTACGAGGGAAAATTAAATATGAGCCTTAGCCTTTAATTGCTTTAATCTTACTTGGTAAGTGAACTTTTTTACCCCCACCCCAAACTCAAAGCTTCCGATAACATGACCTGAAGGGAAAAATACAGCTATGTATTTTAGTCAGGTAGAAAGCCCTCATTAACAAAAACAAAAAAGAGGAAGGGGAAGTAGATAATTCTCATGTCCAGACCAACCGAACAGCCACCAACTCCAGCTAACAAGAGCAATGCCTTTGGCTCTGCGTCATAAAATATGTAAAGTCATTTCTGTTAGAAGACAGCAAGGTTCCTGTTTACAGTGCTATAATAAGATCTATCATCTTAGCAGACAAATTACTAGAAAATGGCTTACACACTCCCAAGGGAACAGAGCCTTTGCTCCTTGCGTGGGCAGATCTCAGTGAACTCAGTGACAGCTTTACTTGAATGCAAAAGGAGTATTAAGAAGCACTTCAAAAAAAAAAAAAAAAGGAATTTTATACATTTCTTATACTATGGGGAAAACTGTTAGTGCTCTGTATAGACATAGATTTGATGTTATATGGGAGAAGGACTAGAGCAAAGTATTTTATCAGCAAAGGCATGGGACAGGCACGCTACTTACACAGGTGGAGCATCAACAAATGGGTGAGCTACATGGGTGCTCTCAAATGCCTGCCAATATTTGACTGGCACCCCATCAACATTCTCATTTTGTAGAAAAAAAAAAAAAACAAAACTGCGAGCATTTAACCACATCCTCCTACCAACCAGGTAAGGCTGTCTTCACTGCCATGGATCTGTCTGTACAAGCACTGAGGGTAGAGGCAAAAAGAGTAAATATTAGAAACCGCTGTCATTTTGAGTGAATTTGTCTGTCTGTTTCTGTGCATACAAGGCCTGATATCTTAGGGCTGTGCAGCACAAGAAACAAGTGCTCTGTATTACACTGGAGATTTGGCAGGCACCCATTTCTGCAGGAAGAAAGCATACAACTGTAGTCTCACCCGACCAAGACATCAGACTTCAACTTCGCAGCTGCTCAGCCCTCTCCTGTTCCTTCCCCAGCATTTCCCCACACAGAGATGCTGGCACCAGAGATATCTGCTTGGTTGTTTAGTTTGACTTCCACTTAAGCTAAATTAAAAGCAACTTTACACAAGCTGTGAGCTACCTGCACCCCACAGCTATGGACAAACCCCCGTAGTTCAGCCCAGCTGTGGTCACTGAGAAGACTGGTGGGCTGGGGGCAGCCAGGGCACAAAGGCTGCTTGGAGCCGTGTGGCCAACGTGCTGGAGCTGCTGGATGGAGGTATGGAGCCATCTCTGACGTCTATGTTTCCTTGGGCCAGGGAAATATTCATCGACAAGAACCTGCTCTTTCTCTTTTGTAGCGTAGCCTGTGTACCTACAGACCTTGGATGACCGTTGGATATGGGCACGTAGGTCCCGGTTGAAGGACTGATGATGTTGCTGGAGAATCTCCTGTTGGCTTCACTGGGAAGTGGGTCAAGCCCCTGCACGTTTGTTTGTTTATTTATTTATTACCAATTTTGCCATTTGGTCACCAGCTGAATTGTTTGCACCTTTCACATTCAATTAAATACCACAAAATGCTAGTGCAGGACTTTTCTCACAACCGGTTAGAAACCATGATAGAAAACACAACCCTGCCACATCAGAGACGTTCTTCATATACCGTACTGTATTTGCATCTAGGTTTCCTTGTTGCTAGCCAATGCCATCTGTTATCTGTTTTGGTCTGCTTATGAGAACTGGTAATTTCTGAAAATTGAGAGCAAGGAAAGAACAATGGCTTTTTCCTTTGTATTTTATGTCCCAAAGAAACCAATTGGATCTACACATGTACACAAAAATATAACCCTCCAATTAGCAATATGCTAGCATGTGCCTTTTCTGTATGGAAAATTTAAAGAGACAAGGCCCACCAAGGGAAAATATTTGAACGTAATGAAATAAATGTGTGCCCCACAATGCTTGGATACTCAGTTCTGCTTTTGTCTCTCTTGGAGGGTGCTGACACTCAGACTCGGTGATGGATTAAGCAGTGACAGCTGAGATAGTTACTGCCCTCATCTGCGTGCTCAGCCCCTCGCTTGGAAATTACTGCCCTCCTGCCACCGGCACAACTGAACGCTTCGCAAATCCGATTTCAGACTGCCAGACTTCACGTGAACCTCGGCTCACGCCAATTCGCCAGCCCGAAACTCCTGCGGTTGGGAGGCGAGTTCGCGAAGCGCTAAGCCATGCCAGCCGCGCAGGTGGAAGACTGAGAAAGCAAGGGGGTGCCAGGGCCGGCCGGCGGGCAGCGGCCCACGGCGCGCTCCCTCCTATTTCTGGAAATGCAAATGTGTCGAGCTCATGGGACCCATTGTCACCCGCTGCCCCCTGAGCAAAGAAATGGCAAAATGTCAAGTGACAAAAAGAGAACCCTTCCCCAGCCTTTTCTTGGGGTTTTCGTTTTTTTGGTTGATTGGTTTTTTTCTCTTTTGCAACTGCACTTCAGGGACAGTATTAAAATGCGCTCAGCACTGACTAAACTCTGTTTCTTTGAGGTCTATTTCATATTTTTTCTTGACTCTAAGAAAAGAAACTTTACTTTAGCGTGGTAATTTCAAACTCCTTTTAGTTATAGATGGTAAATTTCAGCCCCATGTTTGAGGATGCCTCCCGTTTCACAATTCCTAACTATAGCAGGCTATAAACCAGCATCAGGTAGTTTAACAGAGCCATTTTTCGCCTTTGATCTAGTCTGTTCCTCATATTTTTGCAGTCCCTGTTTTTATCTTTCTAGATGTGTGATCTGGATGCACAGGGTCTTTTTGTCTCCTTCTTTTCAGTAACAGAAGCCAATTTCTGTAAAACCTCAATTTATCAGCTATTAATATGCAGACATCCTTCCCTCCCCGGTCCTTCTCTCAAGCAGTGGAGTGTGTATACAGTCGTGAGAGAAAAATGGGGTATGTCACAGAAAAGCATTCTTCTTGTCTGGATAATTCTAAATATTGAATACTGAACTATTAAAACGGTTCTTGCTTAAGATGAAAAGAAAAATCCTGATAGTCAATCTGCAGATAATTGTATGCTGTTTAACTGCACTTCAGTAGTTTTTCTTTGTGATATATCTGAAGGAAGAGATGGTTGCACTGTCAGAATTAAAAGCTCTCTCAGTACTTGGCCATATGTTTTTGCTTTGGTCCCTAGCCTGTTATATTGCTGAACAGAAGATAGAAGCTGGTCTAACAGAGCTTCATGTACAACACAACCTCCAGGGGAGGTGGGAAAAAAAGGTGAATCTTTCCAGGGCTCCTTCTTACCAAAGAGCTGGCTTGGACTTGGGTTCAGCCAAGTTTTGCAGCACCATGTCCTGACCAGAAAGCCTAAAGAATCACAGACTCATTAACACGATCTGCAGGGGATGTGCATCCATCAGCATTTGCACAGCAGAGACAAAGACAGTGAGAAAGTGGAGCTCATATATCTTTTTATGCCAGGCTCCAGCAGGGAAGCAAGCATCTCATTGACGATTGGTAGGGAAGGGTTGGATGCTGTAGGTTTGCAACTAGGTTGATCTTGGCCTTCAAGATCAAAAGGGTCTCAGGTCTACCAACATTTCAGGATGCCACAAGTGTAGTCAAGCTAAGCATTATAAACTCTTTTATTTTTCCTCCCCATCTCTCCAGTGGCTATGACCCATACCCAGCTAAGATTCCCAAAAGACAGTTTACGCCACACATGTTTATTATCAGAGCAGCTGTCGAGGCCTCTGGATAGCTGGTTCATCAAGAACCTCCTAACCTTGCGTGCACAGCAAGTCAGACAAGGGTAAGCACAGACACCACCAACTGCTGGAGAGGTTTCTTGTGGGGCAGGGAACAGGGCAACATCAACCTCCTGAAAAAGCCTTTCCACTACAAAACTGACACAACTCTGGCAGTCCCTTCTACTGTGTAAAATCTTACCAGCCCTCTCCTCCCAAAAAGGAAATGAGCAGAATTTAAGGCATCAAATCCAAAAAAAGCTCAGCTCTGCAGATCTGAGACTGAAAAAGAATAAATGCCAGAAACTTTATGAAATCCACCAGGGACTTTGCTATTGATTTTGCAGTGCAGATGGTCAGACGTTAGGGTAATGTGGTAATGTAAAACCTGTTGCTAGATTCATGGTGGATGATTCAGCTCAAGCATTGTGAATTAACTTCATAGAATACCACTTCTGACAGCTCAAAACCAGCACTTGTGAACGTCAGATCAGGAGGATGTGGCCCTGACTCTGTCTCCACAGAGATTTGAAAATCCACTGGCAAAGCTTTAACTTCTTTAAAAGACAATAGCAGATAATGCTTTAAAATAGTCTTTGTTTATCTTTTATTCTTTTGTTTCTAATGGAGCCCTTCTGAATTTGAAAATAACTTCCTCTCTAATTTTGTTCTGACTTCCATGGTGGGAAGAAGCAGAAAGATCTGAGCTACATCAAGTCAAAAGAAATGTGTGCAGCGTTAGCATGGCTCAGGAAGCAATGTTTGATCACTAAATACTGCCACAGAGCCAGCAAGAGCTGGGCACAAAAGCCTTGTGGGAGCTCTGCCATTGACTGCGTGGGCCCAGAACCTCAGTTTGTTTTTTATAGAATAGGATGAGTGATAAATCAAACAAAAGAACAACGAGTTACTTGGCCTCCAAGTAAGACTTGGATGTCCTAGTTTTCTGCTGTGTGAACACAGGTTCTCAGCTTTCTGGGTAAAGTATGGCCAAGTACTTTTCCACATGGTGACCACACAGACAGGTCAATAATACTTGCAGAGGCAGACAGTCATAAATGTTGCAATTCCATCTATTTTTTTAACTACTATCTAATCCTTTAGAGGTATTTATCTCCTTGGAATACATATGGCAAGAAAGTGTCTGTTTTTGTAAATGACTCCCTGCCCTAACAACTCGCTGGCCAGAACATTTTTGTGTATTAGGAAGGAAGTGTTTTCCTCACCAGCAGCTGCTGCTCCAGAAGGTGAAGAGGGGCACCTGTTATCTTCTGAAGGCATCATAAAAAAATAAAAAAATACTGGGCTTTGAGGGTCAGGAGGACACCAGAAGGCAACAAAGCCCTGGTTTGGAGAACAACCCAGAGGAAGAAAACAGATACCTTTAACATGAGTGAATCGAAAGGCTGAGCTACCCCAGCTCCTCACTAATGAGTCATGTAGGGGGTGGTCATGCTGGAACCTTCTTGGTTTATTCTGCTATAGGCAGAAGCTCATGTTGTAATTTATCTACCTTTTAGCTGAGAAGAGAAGCGGGATAGATACGATCTGAGACCCAGTTCCATCCTAGCATGGTTAAAGGAAACAACTCTGTTGAGGATATTAGAGGGGAATTCCTCCACTGATGACAACATGAGAAAAACATTATCTTAATATTAATCTTACCTTCAAAAGCTTATGCTGCTATTTTTTGAAAACCGAGACTTGGACCATTTATCTAGCACGGCTATATGTGTTCAATTAGAAGCCATAGATACTGTCAAAATATTCCAGTCCTCCAAGAAATGTCACCCTTATACGTAAAGTTGCCACGTTTCGTGTGAAGCTATTTTCAGAGGAATTCTAAACACCGTTACGGTACAATCACATTCAGCTCAACATTTTCAGCGAGGTGATTTCCACTGCATATGATTCAGTACGATCCCTCAAAAATAATCATTTCACAGTCTGACATGAAAAATTAAACATCACATGTTTTCCATCTAGGTGTAATAGAGAAAAAAATGCTTATTTGTGGCAGCAGTTTTCTGTAAAAGCTATCTACATGAAGAAAAAGAAAAGGAAAAGGAAAAGGAAAAAGGAAAAGGAAAAGGAAAAGGAAAAGGAAAAGGAAAAGGAAAAGAAAAAGAAAGAAAAAGAAAAAGAAAAAGAAAAAGAAAAAGAAAAAGAAAAAGAAAAAGAAAAAGAGATGCATGCTATCTTTTTCTGTGCACATTCTCATTGTCATCTGAGCACTTTGTTGAACTCAGACTATATTTTTATGAACACCAACACAATCATGTCATACCAGGCTAGCCAAAAGAGCTGGGCCAAGCTTTGGCAACAGTTTATCATGCCAGATATCTCCAGTGAAATTGGGCTGACGGGAACTTACCTGAAGGATAAATTGTTCCCACCAAGTGGTGTGGAGCAAAACTAGCTGCTGCTGAAAATAATATATTTCCTTCATTTGATTGGTTTTGTTTCATTTCATTTCAAAAATAGTTTCTTATTGGTGTTGCTCTTCAATAGGGGATGCCTAGACTTTCTTTTCTTTTCTTTTCTTTTCACTTTCTATGTCTTAGACATTTATGACAGAAAAGAAGGAAGGACTGAGTAATCCTGATCATAGTCATAGAATTTGACTCCATTTTGCACAATAACATTAATTTCATGATCTCCCATGATTTTTCTCCTAGCGATGCCAGAGATTTCAAACATTTGTCCAAAATGTTTCAAGACCCATCACACAAAATTGCAGTTTACAACATAGTCTCCCTCCTCTTCTGTAGAGGAGTGGCAGCAGTAGCCATGGGCCTCACCTACTCCAACAAAGAGCAGCCGTAGGTGTCAAAGCTTTCCATGTAGCTGGAGGCATACAAAGAGGTTTTGGGTGGCACCCCAGGCTGGCACTGATCACTAAGCTCCTTGGTACTGTTGCAATAGATGAGGAGCTCAGCCTTCATCCAACGGGGAACAGATCTGAAGCGCTACCCAGTGCCCCTCCGTGTAATATCTACAGTGCCACAGGTTGCAAAAATGAAAACACACTTTTTCTTGGGCATACAAGCTGCCTTTTGCTAATCCACAGCATCAATGCTGTAGTCGTGGCAGCAGCAGCTGAAAATAACCAGCTCGGTACCACAAATGGTCGTAGTCATGCAAGGCTCATGCAGGCCACTTGGCTCTGCTGCTAGGGTAGGCTTTGCAGCCCAGACTGAGCAATCTGTTCCCACAGAGGTAGCTGAGATGGGCATTTCAAAGCTACTCGTGTACCACAAGAACAGTGCAGAGGGCTTGGAGCGGGTGTGCGATGGCACTGCCACCTGGGCGCTCCGGGGAGCCTGCTTTCCTTGCCAGACATCAGTTCCACAGCACTCTTACAGCACGGTAGAGGAAGCAGGGAAAATAAAAATCAGCATGCTACAAACATGTATTCACACGTATATGCAGTCAGCCTCCACGCTGCCAATGCTGTGGTATCTGGTCGTAATTTCCAATGTGCAGTAACAGTCTAAAATGTACAGGCAAATTAGTTTGAAGTGCTAACAGGAAACCCAAAACAGCAGTCCCCCTATCCTCTGGAGAAATGCGTACTTCCACACAAGTAAAAAGATCTGCTGGACCCACTAGTGTTTGTGAACTGGTCAGAATATCAAAACTTCTCATAATAAATAAATCTAAAGCACATCCAATGTGAGTAAACTTTTAACCAAAGATGCTACCACGATCTCCAGCTGTTAACCAAAGACGCTACCAAGATCTCCAGCTACTTTCTCTCACTCACAGAAAAAAGCAGTTCTTCAGTTTAATGCCGGGAGCAGAGAAACTCACTGAGCAGTAGATCTTGTTCAAACAAAACCTAAACCCGACATGATTTCCTGTAACAGCCCCCAGTGACAGCCCTGTGACAGAGCAGCTCCCACCGCAGAGCCACGCTAGCTCTGGGGAACGGTGGCAAACACGCTTGACGCCAGCCTACCTCGCGCAGATGGGGTCACCACTGCCAAAGCCTGAAGAAGAGGTCCTCCTGCAGGCACGGGGCTCAGGGTGACCGCTTGGATGGGCTCTCACAGGTGCCAAGGCTCAGGCACAGCCAGCGCGCATGTCCTCTCCTTGCAAAGCTTGTCATGGATGTCCCCAGCTCAATCCCAGGGATCTCCAACCCACCGAAGCCCTCAGCTGTCAGCCCGGCGCTGCCTTCGCAGGCTCGGACGGCTTCCCAAGAACTTCTCCTTTCCTGCTTGCTCTCTGCTGGGAAAGTTTTGCAAACTGCAAGGAGCGGGAGAGGGCTCCTCTCTGAGGAAACTCGCCTACCCCACCTAGAGGTGCAGGACGAGGAGGCGCCGAGCATCCCCTGCCCACCCGCCTTCTCCCTCTCCGGCTGGATTTAGATTTTACTCGTGAGTTGCAAAAAGAAGAAGCTTCTACCACCCTGGACTTGGAAAAGGGAGCGCAGAGCCAGGGACGTGGAGCAGAGGGACATTTCTGGGAAGGTGAAGGGAATGGAAGGAGCGAGAGGGAAATTTGCTGGTCGAACTGGTTTCCATCTGCAAATACTGGTATGGCAAAATCAAACTATTCTGCATCAACACCTTGATTTTGAGGGAGTCTGGAGCGACTCCCAGAGGTTCCTCTGCCTCACTTTTCTGTCCCATAGCAACAGGTTTGGGAGTCCCAGACTTCCCACAGGACTCCATCATAGGACATCCTGGGACACCCCAAGAATCACTGGGTCCCTAGGAGCTGTGGGCAGCTCAGGGCACACACAGCTCCCTGTTGCTTTTATAAAATTCTAAAATAATGGCTTTGATGCTTTTCAGATTGAAAATGTGACAGCTACCTTTCTGAACTACTGATTCCTTTCTTCCAAAGCAAAAGAGAAATATTCTTACAATGTTGAGATTTTCTACAGGTTGTGAATTCTGGCTGTCAACTAGCCATGTTTGAAAGAATGCCAGTTATTTCTGCAGAGACGGTGTTCCCTAAAATCAGAAAATGTGAAATAACCTAGTTAGATAGCACTATTTAACCCTGAAGTGAAAATAAGCTTAAAAAAAAAAACAACAACAACAAACAAACAATAAACACCTGCAAATGACTTGTGTGCAACTAGTGCAGTTATTTCAGAGGTTGTAAGGGAGAAACATGTCAACATTGCTACTATTTTTGTGAGCACCCAATACCTACCGTGGAAAGCTGACTGTGGTTGGTAGATCAGTGAAAAATATTTTTCAAAGGAAACCTTTGAACAACATGGGGATACAAGATTCATAAAATCTGGATTGTAGTATATGCTGTTCTTATAACTCCATAGCTGACCTGACTGTCACCATTCTGTTGGGCAAATGTGGGCATCGAAAATGGGCGCACTTGTTCTCATCTAACACATACCCAACCCTATGTTATGAATCAATCAGCAGTAAATTGTAATTGGGCATCTTTTCATTTTATTAAGGAGGACATTTAATTTAATGGTTCCAGTTGTCAAAGACTGACCCCAGAACTGCTTTGCAGGTGGCTTCCTTCTTACCTGAAGAGAAGAAAAGCTTATGGCTGATATCATGACAACACAGACAGAACATGGCTATGCCTGGATGACCTTCCAAAGGGGCTGCTTCTCTGAGCAGCAGGTGAATTGTTCCTGAATTTAGTTCCTTGTTAAGATGAGCTTAGATGAAAGACAAGGATGAAGGCAGGAATAGTTGAGCAGGGCAGGTTAACTGGAAATGATGCAATAAACTAGGAACAAGGTTGCCTTCCTACAGTCCACAGGATACATCTATTCCTGAGAAGGAATAAAGATGGCAGGACCATGAAAGACAGAAGATGTGGAGCAGAAGGCAGAAGGAGAACGATAGGTTTTTAGCCCTGTTTCCTGTGGAAACAAGGTTCATATGCTCAGTGTTTTTGTTTCCTCCTCAAACCTTTTGAATCTACTGACCAACAAAGAGATGTCCTCAGAAGTCTGTAATAATAAGCAGCTGGTTAAAGACAGTTGTCCCCAGTTTTTTTGCCCAGATCTGGGGAAAGCACCACGTGAACATACCTTATGAAACAGCAGCAAATCCACGTGGAGCAAGACCTCACACATTCCCCAGCCACCCAAAAAGCATACACATCTTCTTAGACCACACAAGTCAGTCAACCCACAGGACACAAATCTGTAGGAAATCAGGATTCATTAGTTACAGTACTTCTGGAGCAATATGTTTTACTGAGCATGGTTTATCACATCATGAGTCTGAGAGGCACCAGAGGATTTTATGTTTTATATATTTAGCTTAAATTAGTTTATTTTCCATTCTTCTGTTTCTCCCAATCTTCTAAGCAGAAAGAAAACCCACAACCAGAATGTGCTCTCAGATGCTTAGCAACCCTGCTGATCTCAGGGCAAGAAGGCCATGCCTGAGGTAAAATCACAATGCAATACACATGCCTGAGGCCCTGCCTCTGAGCAGACTCCCCGTAGCTTGGTCTGGAAGTCCACATCCCACCAGGACCCAAAGCCAGCCCAGTGGGGACGCTCAGCAGGGTTGCTGAGTGTGTACCTTTTGCAGTGATGAAGAGCTGTGTAAAAAAAAAAAAAAGCTCATCTTCTGCTGACCCAGTGACAATGGAAAAGTATGTGTGAACGAAAAAGAGCTTCCTTTGTTAAAGGGCCTCCAAAATGAGAGCATATTTTAAAGTTGTCACACTGATGCCTGGAATCAGCCATCAGGTAGCAGGCTGAGAGGATTAACTCCCCCTTTCAGCCCCTATGACATCCACATGTGCCCACCTACCATCTCTGACACATCTGAGATCCTCACCCTGAGCACCCAGATGGAATGAGGGTACTTGCAAGCATCAGTGCCAAATAAATATATGCGGCCACAAGGAAGGAAGGAAGGGAGGGTTGGGCTGTGATAAACTAAGGACTCAGCCATCTGGACTGGTGAGGCTTCTTACTGTTTACCTTTTCTATCAAGCTGAAGGGCTCTGTGGCACACAGATATCTGTTGTCACGTAAGCGCCCTTCCACCCTACCTCAGTCATGTCAGAGGCAGCACAAGGGAAGAGCATGTCACTGTAATATTCCTTAGGTTCATTCAAAGGGCCCATATCTTCCCTCAAGTCATAGGAGAGGCAAGGGGGATATGAAAAGTGCCCACACTACAGGTCTAAAACACAGTGTTTTTGCCTTGTGGGTGTTCTTTCTGTTGTCATCAACTAAATAAGGTTGCTGGGACTCTCCCTTTTTGTTTTGCTCCATCTCATTTTTCTGCAGGGGCTGGAACTCTGCAGGGTTTTGGTTCTTGAAGATCCCTTCTCCTTTTGTAGTAGAAAATCATCTGTTTCATACCTAAATATGAGCAGTCTAAAAACTATGTCTAAAGACATGGAAGTTGTGGTGTTCACCTTCTTGCAAATTACAGTAACAAGGAAAAGTAACATATTTGAAGAGACTATCCTAGGAATGAAAAGGCAGCACTTCTAGGTATGTGCTTGATAAAAGGCCCCCTTCCCAGAGCTTACAGTTATTTCCCAAAAACATAGAATTGCTAGCACACATCCGCGAAGGTCTTCCATCTTCCATTAATAGCCCATCTGCTGTAAAAGCCAATCTCACTGTTGTTAAACTGATGACTACATGTGAATGTGCTCAGCCAGAGCTTCTAACCATCTTTTCTTCCTTCAAAATCCACCCTGTCACCTCAGTCACATTTGTTGCAACACCCAGCTCCACTGTCACGTTTCCTACCTCCATGGGGTTGGCAAATAGGTTCTGGCCTTCACCAGTTCTCTTCTGTCCATAAACCACAATATTCCCTTTCAGTTGCTGCATTTTTTTTTTTTTTTATTTGGTCTGAGAAAATACATGTGGGTGCATTTGTGTGTAGAGGCTGTCCAGGATAAGGTTTCTTACAGCCAGAAAAGGCTTGGTTTATTCCAAACAGCATCTCTCAGATATTCTTCAAATTTTCTGGACTCCTTTTTCCAGTTGACTCATTACGAGTCCTCAGCTTCACAGGTATCTGGGAACAGAAGCTGATGACTGATAGTTACAAAATCCTAAGAAACATATGAAGACCTTCTTCCAAATCATTAGGTAGACTCTTCCAGGCTAGGACACTTAAACAAATTTCTAATTTTCAGAATTATATCTTTCTACAAGGAAGGCAACAAGAGTCTGAAAATTACAAAGCAATTAGCTTAGCTCCAGCACTAACAGTAACCATGCTGTTGTGTTTGTAATACACATTTGAAGTCACTAAAAACATTTCTGTGCCTTCTAGAATGTATGTAATTAACAAATGTATTAATTGTGACTGTTTTCCAGGAATGAAGACCTCATACCAACAACTGTAGAAGTAGTTAAACAGCAACCAAACACAAACTGCCCATTGCACTATTGCTGAGAGAGAACACTTTATATGCTACATGACATTTTCTGTGCCTTCTTTCAAAAACTCACGTGGGCTTTGGAGAAAACAGAAGGGTGGGTCCAAGCACAACACTTTCTCAAATGTAAGAAAAGACGAGAGAAGAGAGGAAGCTAGAGAAGAGTCAAGCTGAGAAGGGAGCTTCAACTGGAGCACAGGACAGTTGACATATGATGCTGTAAGAGTTTGTATTAATTAAAAATACACTTAAGAGGCTTCTTACTGCATTACAGATGTCTGTTAGAGTTTTGCTATTGATTTAACAAAAAGATTGGACCCTAGGACAGTCAGTAGTTAGAGCTCTTTTGAGCTAGACTTTGGCTATAAAATTTTAAAGTAGGAATTAGTGGATATTTACTGTGTTACTCTACATTTCAATCTGGATTTGTAGGTCCATTCTCCATGGTATCTTTGTTCACGTGTATTGTTTCGCATTGCAGTTTTTCACCTCTGTGTATGTGTCCTCCCCCTCTATGCACTGACATTTCTGAACTCACTGTTGTAAAATTATTTGCTTTACCAAAGTCTTTCCATATACTTTCATTTAGTTTTGTTACTTGATGCATGTTCTTTAGATATTTGTCAAACCATTGGTTTCTTTTTCTTTCACATTCATATTTCTAAAACTTTGTCACATTTTGTGAGTTTTTATTATTTTGGGAGAAGAGAGGACTATGGGTATTAAACAACATAAATCTCTGATGCTTTTGGATTTGTTATTTATTGTTCCAAACTTTAGGAGTACTATGAGAGATTTCTTCCATCTTCATCTTTGACATTCTTGCCTATCTTACTAAATTTCAGACTTTCTCTGTTGAAATTGACCAACACAGAAGATGCCAATGTCAGACAGTTTCCTTATCACTCTATCCTTTAGGGGAGCCCTTAGGATGTGTATATATTTAATATAAATTATGCACACTTACAAACATGCTGACACTCTATTCAAAATCAACAAGACAATGTGAGCTGACCTTGTACTTTAACTTTTCAAAACACTCCAATTTTATCAGCCCATCTATCTTTGATATTAAATTGTCAGAGACAATAACAGTTCTGAAAAGTCAGACTGTACATTCCTTAGCTACATTAGAAGAAAGGGAGTAATTTTGCCTGTGCTAGTATTTAGCAAAGTCTTTCATTAAGAAACCTTAGCACAACCGAGCTTTTGACTTCAGGACTTAAATTTTGGAGAAAGGAAAATTTGTAGTTTGCTTTTTGCTACAGTCCACACCAATATGAGAAAGCTGAGTCTCTGAAAATTGCTGTTTGCACTTACGCAATGAAAAGAGAGTTTTTCAGTACTCTAAACCGTGAATGCGCTCCAACACTGTGGAAAATGGACAAACTTTTTTTCCTATAATTATTTCTTTTAAGTGTTATTGGCACTGTAGTGACAATCTGAAAGGAAGAGAAATCTTCCTATTATGCTTTTAATGGCCTGTCTCTGGTACATAGGATGGATACAAGAGCTAGGAAGAAACTTGAATGGGAGTGGAGGGAGGAGAGGAAAGAAAGAAAGGAAGAGAGTAATAATTATGTTGGAGGGAACAAAGAATAGAAGGGGACAATGACATGCTGAAAGGGTGGGAGCATTAGCATAAAAAGGGCAGAAGGTGATGAGAATTAGCAAGAAGAACAAAGTGAGGGAAATCTTGCACAGGGAGAGAGACAACTGGGAATGACCAAAGGTCAATAGAATTTCAGATGATGGGTGTTTATTTTTTCATTTTTTTTTCTTTTGATATCTGAAATTAAAACCTGAAAGCTTCTTGGGTCTGTATGTATATCCATGGAAGGACACACAGGTACCTACATGCATGTCTGTGAAGGGAAGAGGGGACATGCAAAGAGACCAGAATTATAGTTGCAAAGCCAGAATTTTAGGAATGCCTAAAATGAAGGTTGCCTATGCAACCTTAATCCCCAGACACTGGATGTGCGCCCGCCTCAGTTCATGCACATTGAACAGGTAGCTCTTTCAGCAGTCCTTTTTTTCTTCCATATGCAACGTGTAAGCACAAACATTATTAATGACACAACAGCAAGCCCTGCTACACATGTATTAACTTTCTTGTGGATGTTGCCAAGATATTATGGATGTCTCTTGTAAAACACTCAGTATTCTAGAGCTTTACAAGGAATATTGATTTTATCTTCAACTGCTGTCTCGAATGGGTGGTGTTAGCCTGATTTAATAGAAAAGGGAGGGAGACAGAGGATAAATGATGATCAAATATGCCCAATAATTTCAGATGTTTGATTTCAAATGTCTCAGGATGGATTTTTCAGGCCACATCACAGTATACAGCACTTGATATATTCCAGAATAGCTTGCAGTGACTTCAGTGGAAGCCAGCATAAAAGCTTAGTGCTTTGTCAGGCCTGTATTGCATATGTCATGGGACGTGGGATAGAAAGGTAGTGAGCCCCCAGGACAACGTTGCACCAGAGGCAGAGTGTCCAGGACAGAGTCCAGCTGCCTAAAGGATGAAAATGCTCCTTCTCCCCCTGCATCCCTTTGCCTCTGCCATTGACAGTTCCCGTGACTAGGCGTTTCACTCCTTCATACATTATAGCAGAAGAGAAAAAGTCTAGTAAAAGCACGGTACATTACCATATAATTAAACAGAATACTATAGTTGGTACTTGCAAAATAATTTGAGTAACTCTTTAAATTCGGTCTCAGGTGCCTAATTCCACCTTATCTTGCCTGCCAGTCAGGTAGGCAGAGTTAGTCTCCAGCATTGACATACTCCTCTGCTGACTTCCTACACTCAACTTGCATGTACAAATAAACCAATAAGAGTATAAGACCCAAGTTATTCAAAAGTGTTTTACTCTTTCTGATTACCTCAGGAAGCGTGGGACAGATGAGTGGACAGTGAGGTGGATTGGGAACTGGCTGGATGGCAGAGTTCAGAGGGCTGTGACCAGCGACGCTCAGTCTAGTTGGAGGCCTGTAGCTAGCGGTGTCCCCCAGGGGGTCCGTACTGGGTCCAGTCCTGTTCAACTTATTCATCAGTGACCTGGATGATGGAACACAGTGCACGCTCAGCAAGTTTGTGGATGACACAAAACTGGGATGTGTGGCTGATACCCCAGAGGGCTGTGCTGCCATTCAGAGGGACCTGGACAGGCTGGAGCATTGGGCGGTGAGGAACCTCATGAAGTTTAACAACAGCAAGTGCAGGGTCCTGCATCTAGGGCAGAGTAACCCCATGTTGGGAGCTGACTTGCTGGAAAGCAGCCCTGCAGAGAAAGAGCTGGGAGTCCTGGTGGACAGCAGGTTATCCATGAGCCAGCACTGTGCCCTTGTGGCCAAGAAGGCCAATGGTGTCCTGGGGTGAATTAGGAGGAGTGTTGCCAGCAGGCCGAGGGAGGTGATCCTCCCCCTCTGCTCAGCCCTGGTGAGGCCACACCTGGAGTATTGTGTCCAGTTCTGGGCTCCGCAGCACAAGAGGGACATGGAGCTCCTGGAGCGGGTCCAGTGGAGGGCTATGAAGATGATGAGGGGACTGCAGCATCTCTCATACGAGGAGAGGCTGAGAGAGCTGGGCCTGTTTAGCTTGGAGAAGAGAAGGCTGAGAGGGGATCTTATCAATGTGTACAAATATCTGAAGGGAGGGTGTCAAGAGGATGGGGCCGGACTCTTTTCGGTGGTGCCCAGTGACAGAACAAGAGGCAACGGGCACAAACTGAAACACATGAAGTTCCGGCTAAATATGAGGAAGCACTNCAATCCTGTGCAACGTGCTGTAGGTGACCCTGCTTGGCAGGGGGTCAGACTAGGTGATCTCCAGAGGTCCCTTCCAACCTCAACTGTTCTGTGATTCTGTGTGATACCTTAGCAAGATCCACAAGATTTCCTGTCCAAACAGGTAACCAAAACCATGAAGGACATCTGGGAATCCAGAATCTTCACACTTGATTGCTAGAGGAGCACTTATACTGAGCTCTCAACATGAGCTGGCAATGTGCACTTGCAGCCCAGAAAGCCAACTGTACCCTGGGCTGCATCAAAAGAAGCATGACCAGCAGGTCGAGGGAGGTGATTCTCCCCCTCTGCTCTGCTCTCGTGAGACCCCACCTGGAGCACTGTGTTCAGTTCTGGGGCCACCAGCACAAGGACATGGACCTNAGAGGCTGAGAGAGCTGGGGGTGTTCAGCGTGGAGAAGAGAAGGCTCCAGGGAGACCTTATAGCAGCCCTGCAGTACGTAAAGGGGGCCTACAGCAAAAATGGAGAGGGACTCTTTGTTGGGGAGTGTAGTGATAGGACAAGGAGTAATGGCTTTAAACAAAAAGAGGGTAGATTTAGATTAGATATAAGGGAGAAATTCTTCACTATGAGGGTCCAACTGCAACAGGTTGCCCAGAGAAGCTGTGGATGCCCCATCCCTGGAAGTGTTCAAGGCCAGGTTGGATGGGGCTTTGGGCAACCTGGTCTAGTGGGAGGTGTCCCTGCCCATGGCTGGGGGGTTGGAACCAGACGTTCTTTAAAGTCCCTTCCAACCCCAAATATTCTATGATTCTATGGTTCTATGATTCTATGATTATCTGTTGTTTTTAAGTAGCACAAATAACACATTTCTTTTATCACAATAATTTATGAGATCAAGACACAAAGCCAAGAAGAAGTAGGCATTGGAGATACCTAAATGATGAGCTGACCTGTCTGGTAGCCTCCACTTTTGATGGATCAGGCTGCATCCCTCAGAAGTTATCTGAAACTTGAGCTGGCCACAGCAAGACCTGCCACCAGGCAAGAGCAGTTCTCACCAGTGTAATGAAGTGTGTTTTTCATTGTTGTATTAAGGGGAGTTATGTGAAGGGAATTCATTAGTAAACATTTATCCCCTTCAAATAGCTATAGGATACCAAGGTCATTTAGCCACTTAAAAAAATAATTAACCTGTGAGATTTACTTGTAGATATTTCAAGCATGCACTGAGCCTGTAAATACCTTGCATTTGGAATAAACATGGAGGCTCTCAGCTTGGACTAAGCATTGAATAAAATGGAGAACAAGTCCTATGAGGAGCGGCTGAGGGAGCTGGGGTTGTTCAGCCTGGAGAAGAGGAGGCTCAGGGGCAACCTTATCGCTCTCTACAGGTACCTTAAAGGAGGCTGTAGCGAGGTGGGGATTGGTCTCTTCTCCCACGTGCCAGGTGATAGGACAAGGGGGAATGGGCTAAAGTTGCGCCAGGGGAGGTCTAGGTTGGATATTAGGAAAAATTTCTTTACTGAAAGGGTTGTTCGACATTGGAACAGGCTGCCTGGGGAAGTGGTCGAGTCACCATCCCTGGATGTATTTAAAAGATGTTTAGATGTAGAGCTTAGCGACATGATCTAGTGGAGGGCTTGTTAGTGTTAGGTCATAGGTTGGACTAGGTGATCTTGAAGGTCTCTTCCAATCTAAATGATTCTGTGATTCTGTGATTCTGTGAAAATACTGGAGTAATCTGCCTTTGAGGAATTTCTTAGAGTGGGTAACTGGAACAGTATTTAAAGCATTTGCTATCATTTGGATGGTCAGAGGTTTTTTTAATATATAATAAATGATCATTACTTGAGTTTGATTTAATAAAATAGTATAAACAAGGCAATGAACAGCTCTGACCTTTTATGTGTCTTTTAAACTGAGGCTTCTAAATTGGTGGTGATTTGAGCCATTGGTTCAAACCCAAAGTCTAATTGAAATTTGGATCATAAAATTATGGGTAAAACTGACCACAATGATGTGGCAATTTGTCACTTAAACAGTGGAAAAAAAACCAAAGAGACTTAGGTCATAAGTCTGGGCAAAACAAATGTCTAGGTCTAGTAGAATATCACATTCCATTCACTACCCAGCCAGTGTCTGTGCCCTTTCTTCAGAGTGACAGAGCTTAAATTCACATCCCTGAAAATCAACTACACCTTCACTACTCTTAACACATGTAATACATCTTTAATCTAGGAAGGTTATATTAAGAGGGAGTACTCAGGATGCTTTTCCAAATATCAGTATATTTTGGCTTGTAGCACATTTTTCAAAGATATTGCCATGAATTTCCATTTTGTTTATAATTTCTTCCTTGGCAGATTATTTGCCTTCATGAATGTAGATGGATTGCAAATTTGATTAATATTTTAATATGGTGTTGTATCACCTGTAATGTATGACTGTGGTATATTACTAACCCTCGAAATACATAATAAATTCAAACTGTCAGCTGGTTAAAAAGAACAATTCCAGCCTTGAAATAATACTTTTGTACAAGTGCAGATGATTTAAGGCTAGCAGGCAGTCAGGAGGCCCAGGTGGCTCCATCATCTGCATGCGAGCAATGCTACTCTGACAGGCCCTTCTCCAAATACCCTTCTTGTTTCCATTTTAATGGTGAACTGTAAGGCCATGTACTGGCTCATAGGCAGATCTTGGTTCTGTTTGTCCTGAAACAGTTCATTACCTCTCCACCTTGCTTTTAGTTCTTACAACATATCACCCAAACTGCTTGGTATTCTCTCAAAAGGAATCCAAAGCTTTTTCCAAGATTTTTAAAATGCTAATTCCTGAGAAAATATCCTTGGGATAGAAGGTGTATGTAGGTGTGTGGGAGTCATGTGTGTTTGTTTTCCTTTCCAGCACAGCTAACAGCAGTGTTCAAAATATGGTATGTATTAAACTGGGGGCTTACACCAAGAGCTCTTCCAAGCATTTTCACCGCTTGCTGGTTAAAGGCTTTTATCTTCTTTTCTTTTCTTTTCTTTTAAACAAAAGGGTGGAGACAGAGAAAACTGGATTGAGGTGTTGGCAGCATTGAAAGATTTTGTTTTAAACCGCTGTGTTTTTCTATTGTTTCTCTAGCCCAGGGTCTTGATTGCTTTGGGCAAGTCTGCTCATTAACATTAGTGAGCATGTAAATGGTATCCCTGAACTCAACGAACTACTGTTGAAGCAACTATTGTTAAAGGACAGTGGTAAATGTCTGTGCAGGCAGTCTGCGCAGATTTCTTAATACCTTGTACCTAATGAGAAAGGTATGTGAGCCAGTCTGGGTTTTTGCTTCTATCTTGAATTGACTTGGAAAACACATTCACAGACTTGGTAAGCGTGGGAAAAGAGAATGAGGGGTCATGAGGTCATATCTGGTGCATGGTAACATATGCTGGACCTATAAATCTCACTTGTGCCAGTCACTATAGTGTCCATGCTCACTGATTTAGTTTCATAGAATCATAGAACCAGAGAATCACAGAATGGTTTGGGTTGGAAGTGACCTTAAAGACCATCAAGTTCCAACCCCATTGCCATGTGCACCTTCCACTAGATCAGGCTGCCCAAAGCCCCGTCCAACCTGGCCTTGAACACTTCCAGGGATGGGGCATCCACAGCTTGTCTGGGCAACCTGTTCCAGTTGGGCCTGACCACCCTTATAGTGAAGAATTTCTTTCTTATATATAATCTAAATTTACCCTATTTCAGTTTAAAAACATTTTCACTTGTTCTATCACTACATGCTCGTATAAAAAGTCCCTCTCCATTTTTGCTGTAGGCCCCCTTTAGGTACTGGAAGGCCACTATAAGGTCCTTCTCTTCTCTGGGCTAAACAGCACCAAACCACAAGAACGTAAGTCAGTCATACTGACTTCTCACTATGCAAATACTGGCTAAACTCCTCTATGGGTCTCCTTTGTACATTTTCTTCCTACAGCTTATGCAGAGTCTGAAATTCCTGACTTGTTTTCATATCCTTCAAAGGTAGAAAGCTGTTCTCTCCTGTTAATCTTGATCAGAAATGAAATCCTTCAGCTACAATACACCCCTTTCTCTCTTTCCTCCTACTCCTTTTGCAATGTTCCTGTGTCTATCACCTTCTTGTTGCAATACCACCCCTATGTTTTATTCTGTTAACCAAAAAGGCCAAGAGGCCAAAGGAATTGTTTGCTGGCCAGATATGAAACAGGTCTAGTCTAGAAGCTTGCAGAATATCAGGACTCCATTGAGGTAGCTGCTGAACAAACAAAAACAAAGTTGTTTTCCAAATGGCTGTACCTATACTAACATATTTACTTGAGGGTCAAGCTTGTATTTAAGCCCAAACTTCCCCCTTATCATAATATTTTATATACTGGTTTGTAGCCCGGCTCACATCCGGAGCAAGCCAGCTGCTTGCCAGGCAGCCAGGTGCTCAGAGAGACAGGGAGGTAGAGGGCTATCTCAATCATTAACAAATAATGCAGACACAAGAGGATTAAGCCCTGGTAAAATCATCCCAGCACTTCAGTGCACCTAACCCAGCTGAAGAGGCTACGCACAGAACAGGGAGAGCAGCAGGAACAGGGACGGTGGCCAGGACATACTGCAGAGATGCCTCACACTACACACCCACGGCAACGGTACAGCCTGGTCTGCAAAAAAACACAATCTCTTCTGCAACACTATGAATAATTGAGGACTTGGTAACCTTTTTGTTCCCTCCCACTTGCTAATACTACCTCTGCTTAAATACATCCAGATGATCTTAATTTGTAATTTAGCAGAAGCTTAATTACTGTAATTGTTAAGAAAAGTTAATTTAAATGCTTAGCAAAGTCAGTGACCCAACATGCTTTGTGAGCTACTAAGGCTGGGCAGAGAAGAATGTAGTCTTAATGTACTAGATTTCTTTCCTTCGGGCAAATACAGGGCCAACTGCTCAAAGCTGCTTCGTAAATTGCATATACAACATCTGAGCAGAGTTCTGCCTACGTGTAAGAAAACTGATTTGCATGCACAAATAGAACATGCAATTTAAACATATCCACACATTATTTTCACACTAAGAGAGCATGCAAAATGATACCCAGGTAAGCACTGTAGGCAATTTTCTATGCTTCTTTCACATTAGTAGAATATTAAATATTGTACCGTAATTCTTCTGAGCTAGTCCTTCAGAGTACCCCATGAAATCAGACCTCTGTGTTCTGCACCTACCTCTGTATCTTGTCATCTGTTGGCTTGATTGAGCCTCTGCTTTCTGTGCAGCAGCACTGGGAGGCTTAGTTAAGGACTGGCATATTCTGAGATTCTTGATGGAAAGCCATTCTAGGAATATGTCTAATATTACTGTTCTTTTCAACACATTTAGAAATCTCTCCCAGGCTGTTCATTTGCTAAAAATCTTAGAACATCCATTGGTCTTGGGCTTTTGAGTCTTCCTGCACATATTCCTATTTCTTGCTTTAGACTAAAGTAGGCGTTTCCATCCCCTCCAGGGCACCACACTTCAAATTCTCTTCTCCGGGTACAAAATAAGAGTGCTCCAGCACTGAAGGAGCATACTCGGCAATTTCAACAGCCTTGCCAGTGCTGAGGAAGCCTAGAAAGAGGATGACTTGAATCCAGAGTGGGCAAGGAGTAAGTGGTGGGCATGCAAAAGCAGATTAGGAGAAAAACCTACTAAGGAGACATTGGAGACTGAGGAGGGGAGGAATGGGAAAATGGGACTGGGAGCTGGGCAGCAAAACTGGGAATGGGAGCTGAGATGAGATGGAGACTGGGTAAGATGTTATTGGAGGGGACATTGGAGGGCTGGAGGTACTCACTGGCGTGGGAGGTGATGGGGGACCGGGGAGTAGCAGGGGTCTGGGGAATGGTGCAAAGGGCTCTGCAGAGGTGCATCATCCTCTTACCTAACGCCACAGATGTAGCATGCACAGCTACTCTGTGCAAATCATGAACTGGCAGAGTGTTGTCCGAGGATGGTCCACCTGGTGAAAGCAAACCTGATCTGGGCTGGCTGTCAGGGCTGCCAAGGGCCTGGGTCCGGCCACGTAGCCGTGCACCTGCTCCCACACCTGAGGCTGGGCCACGCACTTGAAATGTGTGCCATAGACCCTACAGCCCAGCTGTAAACACACTTCTGGGTGGTAAGGTCTGGACACACAGGCATAGCCATCTTGAGAGGCATCCTGAACAGCAACACGGGAGCCACTGTTGGTCTGTCAAGCCCAGCATCCTGCCTGGGAAGTGGCTGACCTCTGATGCTTCAGAGTTGGCTTAAAGAATTCAGTATTGTGACATTCAGATTTCTCCCCATTTCAGCCTTTCATTGACATCAACTGGCCCCTTATCTTCAAACAGTCATAAAGGAGAGCTAGCATCATCCACATTTCCCTCCACCTACCGATGGGTTGGTCTTGCATGTTCCTCCTTGTTCTCATCATCTCTTGGCTGCTATTCCTGTCACGTTTATTCAAGGCAAGGTTACCATGATCAGCAATATTAAAGTTATTCACTTACCGCACAAAAACTATAGACTGATAAATGGACAGTCCTGGCTTAAACCCCTGCCTCGCATAGGCTGATGATTAAAATTGTCTTGGGACCTACCCAAGCCAAATACCCCCTCAGAAAAAAAAAAAAAAAAAAAATATATATATATATATAATGATATTTAGGGACATTTTAGATCCCATCATGCCCCTCTCCCCACCCCCTTCAGCTGCTATTTCACAGGGGAACAGACCTCTCACAAGCCTTATATGCCCTAAATACCTGGGACATGGCAGATGGCAGATGGCACCTGTGGTTAGACAATATAGCCACACTAGCCACGTCTGCCTTTTTTTTCTTTCTTTTTTTTTTTCTTTTTTTTGTGAATTTAATGTGAAGTTAAATATACATAAATCTTGTACACTTGTGATTCTGCAATGAGTGCTGGAGACAAAATCTGGCCCACACATGCGATGTTAAGTCACTGTGGCCCATCTGTATTTGTAGAGAAGACAAAAACATCAGTCAATGTGGATAGATTTTGTATCTAGAGGAATAGAGATATTTTATTGGCAAGTGGTTAAAAGTCAAAGTTCTGTAAAATACCCGCAAATCCGCAGTACTTTAAATTGGTCTTTTCATCATATGACATTAACTTCAGCCATAAATGTGCTGGTCTGCTGGTAGATATGTTGCCCTTTTTAGCTTAGTGTGATTTATTTATGCACTCTCCAGAGTCTAATTATATCTTTGCTATTATATAATAGGTTTGAACTCTTTCCCTGTAGACATAACCTGCAAGATCTGGGGGCATAAAATTTAATCATCTTTGATAATTGTATGATGGCACCCCTGAAAATTAAGTTAGAGCAGCTGCAAAACATGTGAAATAATGAGACTTATCTATATTATAGTCCTGATGAAATCTTGTGGAGACCTTACAATACACTTTATTGACCTTCTCTGGGGTACTATAATAATACATCCTATGTCAGATCTACACCACTGTAATTGAATTTTAGAGAATTTCTGTGATGGCTCAAAAATTGAATCTGCTCTCTGGTGCCTTTTTCTTTCAATACAATCTAAATCCTTTTTCCATTTCTCCTTTTAATTATGAAGGTGGGGAGACTAGGGAGAAGTGTTATCAGTCTTCCTTGGCTTAGAGTCCTTTGCTTATGCTAACATTTTCCCAGCATCCATCAGAGACCAGATAGTAGCTATGTTTTTTTCAGGATGGGCTTGGGAACTCTTCCACTATTTTACATGTGGTAGGCAAGAGGCTTGCACCACCACACCCTTCATTTCTACATTTAAGCTCTAGCACTGCTCTACAGTATTAGTACTCACCTGTCCACAGTTGGACTCCACTCTCTGTACCTCATTCCAGCATGGGTGTGTTGATGGTCATCCTCCCTGTGCAATGGCCTGCTGGGTGGGGTAGGTTCACAAGAAGATGGATCTGACTTCCACAGTGAGGGCAGCTATCTCCTGGCATGGCTTACCCAATGAGGTCCATCTCCATGCATTTTTTGACATACCTACTACACTTGAAAGACTCAAAGGTTTGGGGACAGTGTGTGATATACCTTCAGTTTTGACCTCTACCTAAAGGCATGTCTGTACCGACTTTGAAAAATGTAGCCATGATGTTTGAATCTGGTGGTGTTCTGCAAATGGTTGTTGTTTCAGCTCTCTCATTCTTCATCCCAGGATATTTATTCATGTATTTTGTTAATGAGTAGACACAAAAAAATTAAGGGGAAGTTATGATACACTTTTTAGAGAACCTGCTTCAAGAATTCACTTGACTGGAGTTACTGTACTGTGAAAGATGCAGCCAAACCACTTTCTCTCACAGAGCTAATAATGGCTTTCAATAGTAGTGAGAGGATGTGCATTAAGTACACAGTGTTTCCCCCGCTGGAACATCAACTTAGATAGCTTTCTGTGAGAAGTGCTGTCAGAACCCATCTTTCCTTGTGTCTCCAGGTATGCTGGATTTCTCCTTACAACTGTATTTAAAAGAGTCTCAGTGTATTTACAAAACATCTTTTCCTGATAGGAAGAAATTGTCTCAGTAAGGTAAGGAGAAAATGTGTTTCTCATTATCAGTCTCCTGTGTGGTGAAATCTTTCAAAGGCACAACGTCTCCCTCCTTCCCTCTTTGTGAAATTTTCCTTAAGGGATATTGCCACCTCCAGGGATGTGGAATTTCCCAGCAGAGTGCACGCTATTTACTTGCAGGTATCTCTACAAAAATCAATTCACTTCTGGTGTCTAACACAACAGACCTATAGCGAGTAAAGTACAAGGAGCAGAGTCCCTTAATGTGGTAGAGTACTGGGCCTTGATTTACACTGTTGTATCCTGGTGCAGTCATTTCACTGAGTTTATTTTGTACCTGTCTGTGTCAAATCAATGTCTGATGGCCTCATGAATTCCCATATGTGTTCAGGAGCTAACTGGCTGCAAGTGAGCTTGCTCCCTTATCTCTCCTCTCTCATAAACAGTGACAGAACTGTTTAATGAAAACTTTAAGACTGGATCTGCTTAAAATCATTTGCAGCCATGCTTAGCTGAACATAGAGTCCTCCTCTTGCTGCCTCTCAGAGTTTTTTCCATTCTTCTGGAACTGTAAAGGCAAAAAATAACACTAAACTCTGCCGCCTGATGCAAAATTTCTATTTGTTACAGAGCTACAAAGTTGGGGAAAAAAGGATCTCAATAAAAAAATCCTATCTTTGCACTCTTTTAGGCACTTCTGGTCTCCTCCTCTTCA
>VXAA01006387.1:434642-452202 GCA_013399115.1 Anseranas semipalmata
TTTTTTTTGCTATTAAAATGCAAAGCATTTGTCACCTTTGTGTTTGAGACAAAATTTCCTATAAACCTTCTGAGAACACAAGCTGGTTTTGTGGTGCTCTGACCAAAGCATAGTTATGTCTAGGCCAGAGCAGGAAGCAGAAGCTAGCAAAGAAAATCAGAAAATGCATGGCAGGTTTATAGCAAATGCAGTAAATACCAGTCCAAAATGCACAGGGTATGTCTTTCTAATTGTAAATATTTTTTTTTTTTTTGAGAAACTGTATCATCCATTCACTCCCATCCTGAACAGTTTGTGACATATGTAAGCATGCTGTGGATGTAGCTATTGTAACTACAACCTTATACGCTATGCCAGTCTGTATGGCTTAAAACACATGTTCAGTGCACTTGATCAAATCAAGTACTTCGTGGATCTGCTGGTCTTCCACACCGTGGAGCTCACATTTTTGCCTGCTCCAGGGATGAAGTAAATATCTCATTCCATAAATACTTCAGTGAGTCTTAGACTGAAGTTCGCCCACAGGAGAACTGGCTTTGCCTCTGGTGCTAAAATGACTGATAAAGACCTTCGAATAAATAAATCATTAATGAATGTTGCACGATCAATCTTCAAACTAGAAATCATGTGAAATAATTATTTGTAAACCAGTTCTTCCTATGTCATATCAGTAGAGCAGTAATTATAGCTCTGTAGTCTATTTACATTTTCTGGGCCCTTTAACCAATACAAATCAGGGGAAGATGACATTTTGGATACCAGTCTTCAGTAATCTGGCTTTTGGTTTTGTTGTTTTTGGTTTTAGTTGGTTGGTTAATATTTTATACAGGCTATGGATTATGACAGTATAAAATACACATTTTGTGCACTTCGAGTATGTGTTTTGTTAAGATGTAGACCTGAAAATGTAGTGGATTTAGAAATGAGAAAACTAAAGAATAATGTGTTCATGTGGCGTAAAGCATAGTAATATGATGAAATAGGACTGCAGTGCAGGGTACGTGTCATGCATTGCATTATGTCAACCAGTGACAATTCTGTGACACCTGCACTTGGTGAAAACTGGTTCCAGCAGTTTGGAGATGGGCTGAAACTGCTATGCCAAATCCAATGCCCTGAGCTGTGAAAAAGCTGAATCTTGGTCTAGCTCTGAAATTCATCATTCAGGTCATCACCCTTATTAACCAAATAAAATAAAGGGTATGGCAGGAGAAGGCAGTGTTATTGTGTTATTTCCTTCAATAACAAGGTGCAAAGTAGCTTGGTAGCCTGTCTGAACATTTTTCATGGCCCCAAGGAGGGAATACTCAGCTGCCATTGCAAAGTTCACATGTGGCAGCAGGACTGGATGCATGCATGGACTGCCTGGGATACATTACATGTCTGGCCATGCTGAAATGCAAGATTTGGGCCCAGACCACAGGCTTGGCACTTGTTTGTGATTCCTTCTCAGTATCTCCTTTGAGAGGGAAATGGGCTCATCACCATTTTTTTTTTTTTTATTTTAGTATGAGAGGTGGCCGTGGAAACACACAAGTCATGTTCATTAATGGCATTTAAGTTTTTGTGATGCTTGACTGAAATACTAACTAACAACCTATTTCTGTAAATCATTTAGAGCTTGACTTTAGTAAATTCAGTACAGGATGGAAAAATATCTGCAGGAATAGGCCCTGAAAGTACATTTTCTCCAGGTTAATTTTTTTTTTTTTTGCTTTAATAATAGCTGTATTACCTAGATTACTGCCGTTCAGCTCCTGCCTGTATGAAACCAGTTATAATAACGATTTTGCCTTTCATAATGATTTTCTCCTAAGCACGGTATTATTAAAAGGCAGAAAAAGTCCATTACAAGTCTCATTACATTTCCTGTAAAGCTAGCATTATATATCAGATACAGAGAGATAGATAGCAATATAATTTGCTAAGGGTAACCTCGGTAAGGATTTGCTGGATCTGGCCCTCTCTCTAGGGAGGTGCTTTGCCTGCGCAGCAGTAGCCATACACTAGGGACCCTTCCATTCAGAAGCAAGCTCCCTGTGTGATTGTATTTTTTTAGCTGCCAATTTCTGCTCTGACAATACTAATTGGAAAGGCATTCATTATGCATAATAAGGTGCAATTAGTTCTTTTAAATAAATCTGCATTGTCTCCCATAAATCCAACTCTTTTGAAGCAATTAGTTTTTTTTTTTTTTAAAAGAGGTCAATGTGTTTATTAATTTGGTCTATGTGAGCATGTGAATGATAAAATAGAAAACTGGATGTACAAATTCTACATCCTTCAGATGATGCTATGATTCTTCTGTTCTTTATGAACTCAAGGGATTTAGAGCAAGAAGTAGGTATGAAAAGGAGAGTGGCAGGTTTTTGAACAGAAAAGTACAGAGATTTCCAGATTCCTATAAATGGCATACCTTTCATCAAGATTTTATGCATATCAGTAACTTTCAAGAATTAAGCTTTTTATTACCTCATCCAACCATGCAAAAATTTCTTGTTAAATTAAATAATCTCCTTGTATGGATGTTAATTTACTAAATGAAATACTCAGCTATGGAAAAAAGACAGACCATAATTTGAATAGTAAAAAATGTATTAATATTACTAATTCTAGTTCATGAGATACTAAAGTCAGAATGAATTACTGAAAGAAATAACTTTACAAGAAAGAAGACTTATTCTAATTTAAATTGTGAAATATTCTTAATGTCACTAATCCTCCCTCCATCAATTTTTGTGTAACAAGCCATTTATCATTAGGATCACTTTAGTCAGTTGTGGTGATAAATGGATGCTGATTTAATGAATGGGTAAAGCAAGGTTTCTAGTACTGGATGTAAGAACAGCACTAAAAACTGTACATATATGTTCGTTTTGAGTTTTGGGGGAAAATGTTGTCCTTTTTCTTTCTAAAATGTTAGTTCCTTAAACACCTGTCAGTCTGGAGTCTCCTGAGAAACACAGATCTCACATGCAAACTCAACAACTCTTCATCTGCAGCAAACTTTTGTGTCTGCACTTCTAGATGCCGTGTAATTCCACTGCAGGAGATATATATATATATCTGTAAATATTGCAAGATACATATATATATATATATCAGGAATAATCTGAGCACTGACTCCTACTTAAGAGTAGTTGGTAGTTGGTAAGGTTCATTATTTCCTATTGTGTGTATCATACCAAGTGTGACAGGATTTTATTTCTTTCATAAAGGCTTGGAGTGGAGAGGGCATCCCCATTTCCAGGTTCTGATCCATTATGACTGGGTGTGGGTTCCCTCAGTCTAAAGCACGTCCCCTTCATGAGGCCGCGGTCTCAGTAAGTGACAGGCACTCTGAGCACATCTGAGAGATGCTTGGCCTATTTCTCTTCTCTAAAAATAAAATGAAGGAGACCTGCACAAGCTCGTTTTCCTGAAGTTCGACATCTGAAGGAGTCCTCTGAGTCTGGAAGGAGAGGGGCTTGTCAAGGCTCAGCTCTTACGAGCAGTGAGAGCTTTTTTGAACTACTCTGAGCTCTCAGGTTTGTTCTTCATCAAAGAGCTCCACGTCCCTCCTAGCCACTTTTCACAGCAAGAACTGCAAAAAGAGAGGGAGGTTTACTGGAGGCAGGAGAGGTCTCTGATATGCTGACACCTGCAAGAGGAGCTGATGCTATTCTGCCACTTCTTTGTGCCATCCTTTTATCTAATGTTATTCCCTTCTGGGTGTCCACTGATCACCGGTAAGGGACAAAGAGGAAGCCCTTTTTAACACTTTAATGCATAATTTGGCATGATTTTTTTTCTGAGGGTGGGGAAGAGGGCCACAACAGGTGCTCTTGACTGTGTGATGCTCCCAGGAGAGTTAGTGGATACATCTCCATCAGCATTTTAACCCAGATCAGGAACAACCATTTTGAAATGACTCTCCTGATGGCCCCTGCTCACTGCACACCCCATGGAGTGCATGAATGGGATTCCCCAAAGCAGGCTAAGCCTGCAGATGTGTCCCAGGTGTGCACAACTGACATGCCCCCTTGTAGGCTTGGGGACTGGACTAGCAGTAATCTCCACTAATTTGTGTCATGTTGATGACAGGTCCTCAGCACCAGTGGTTTTGCTCCAAAATCTGCCTTTCCTGAGTCCTTTACTTGCTCAGACAGATGTAGTGTGCCCAGTTCACATCCTGAGAATTAAGGCAGTTTGTGATCTGCGGTCTGGAAGGTGTTATCCTGCAGGACTGTTTGGCACAGAGGGGCAGGGTGCATTCTCCATTCACAGTATGCAGCATGGTCTACCTTGAAGCTTCTGGCAGATACCCTGTGATTACAGGAGCTCAAAATGTTCTCAGTTTCTCCTTTTTTTTTTTTTTTTTTCTGCTGCATTAATGGTATTGTGATTGGTCTTTTCCTACAGGTCTCATGCTTATGGAGGAACGTTTGTGTGTGGAGGGCATGGGAAATGCCCCTTTGAATGAAGCCTCTGTCACAGTTAATGGATGCACTGGATTCAGCAACCCAGAAGATCCCTCCTAGCCCTATGCTCCTCTGCCTTCACATGTGTAAATGTGAGAGAGACGTAGAAGAAAACACCCTTGGAGTCAGGGGCGTAGATCAAGAACTGATACTAGTGCAGGATGCTGGGCTCCCAATTCATTTGGTTCCCTTTTCCATCAGCTTGTTTGTGTGGTGGTCTTCAGTTACTCTAGAAAGCATGCACTGCTGACTTGAAACACTGATTTGCTGGCATTGTAAGAAAGCCTGAATTGGTCTTCAGGAATAGGCTGTGTCCATCTCCCAGGTGCTCTGGGCATTGACAGGCCTGGGGCTTTGCAATTTCCAGAGCAATTTCCATGAATTTTGTCTGAGAGCCTGTAAAAAATGTCACTCTGACTCAGTGCTGCCAGGTTGCTACCCAAGGGAAAATGCCTCTCTTCAGCCTCACTGTTTTCACCAGCACCATACGATCTGTCAGAGAGAGGCTCTCTTCCCAGAAAAGATACTTCTGGAACGTAATTCCCCTGACTCAAAATGATGCCCAAAGCAAGTAGCATTTGCTGGTGCTATGAACTCTTTTTGTCCCCATACTTTTCAAATGTGGAAAAGAGAGTCCTGTCTCTATCAACTGGAATTACTTCATTTCTTTTGTTTCCACAAAAAAAAAAAAANAAAACACAGCTGTGCTTTTACGCAACAGGACAAAAGACATTGATGATTCTTAAGTGACAACATAACACAACTAGAAACTTTCTAAGATGTTCTGTAGTTACCAGACTTTGGAGAAAACAGACTTAAACTCATAAAAATGTATTTTTTGCTATCCCTTTGGGCCTCCTCAATGCATTAGAGATGTTCCTCAAACCACTTCCAGCTGTGAAGGTGCCAAACAGCTGTGGGACGTCCGTGCAAGCGCCTGGCAGTACCCAGATGTGCTCTGAGCACTGGAGGTGGCCGGTCACTTGGGAGCCACCCATCCCACCCAGCCTGTGCCCGTGCGCTGGCTCCGATGCCGTCTGGATTGGGACGTACCCAGCCTGGCAGGCTCAATCCCTCTTTGCAAACCCATCTTGCAGCTCAGGAAATTGAGAAAGGAACACGTTCAGCCATCGGGCTTTCTGGCAGTGGCTCTGACAGTCTGGGGATATTTTTACAGCTGTCCACTTCCTCTCACAGCTTTTGCAGTGTGCATGCATTGGTCTAGCCCTAAGATGTGGGCCTTGGAGATGCCTTTGCTGAATTCAGGTGTGCTCTTGTTTTTCATCCAATAGCTGCACGTTGCACTGCCTGTTCTGCAGTGGGTTACTCTCCAGTCTAACTACAAACCAACTCCTCCCATCAACAGCAAATGATCCTCTCATTTACTCATGTGGTAAACAGGTCTCTTAAATGCAGTGCAATGGCAGAACATTGTTCTCTTGCTTCTATTTGCTTTTTTCTCTAACAGTGCAAAATCACCCCTGCTTCCTTATTTCTCTAGGAAATACTCCTTCTATTTCCCTTATGGTCTCCATAGAACTGTGGATGTTATAAGCTATGTTAACCAAATTCTACTGTTTCATTATTTAGCTGCGCATTAACACAGAAACCATAGAAAACAAGGCCGGAATAGGCCCTGGGAGGTGACCTAGCCCATCCCGAGGCGGGATGACCTGTACTTATGGCAGTTCTGGCAGGTATTTATTTGCCTAACCTAGCCCGAAAGGAGACCTGGAGCCCTCCAGTCCTCACCACAGGGGGTGTGCCAGCAGGGAAGGGTTGGGGCTGTCTGTGTAGAGCCCTGTGGTGTGTTGACGAATGCACTCGTTTCCCCTTCCTCTGAGCCACCAGCCCCTGAAGCCTGGGTGTACCTAAGACACACAATAGCTCAGCCGCCTGCTGGTTGTGTTGTACTGGGATATGGTGCTGCTGGGCTTATGCATCCCCACCCACACACCCCAATTTGCACTGCAGCCTACAAATGAAAAACTGCTTTTGACAAAGTGCTGTCTCTAACCATGTCCCTGCCTTTTTCGTTTGGGCTGTGGAAAGAGATCCCACCTGGACTGGGTTGTGCTTGTCTCCTCCCTGGCAGATGCTCCTCTCCTTTTGTCTGCCATTTAAAAATCTTTGCAAGTATTTCTTTGAGGAGTCAGATAATAAAGTCTCTCCCTGTGATAGCAGTTCCTTTTTATGCAAAAATTTAAAAAAACTCACTTCTCTTTTTCTACAGGGTGGTTTACCCTAAAACATGGTTGATCTCTGAGAGCTCCTTTCAGCAAGCGACAGACAGCTCTTGCAAGCCTGCAAAAGCCTCCCACTTGTTTTCTGAGGCACAATGCATCTCATTCTGTTAAAAGAAAAAAAACAGGGTGAATATATAATGTCTTTTTCAGAATGTCTATTACATTATTATCTTTACATGCTACTTCACTAGATATTATGAAAACACAGAGATAAGCACTGAAAATGTGCTTTTCTGCCAGCCACTGGTCCTCAAACCTCTTCACACGGCTCTGTGTGGAGGGACCTACCTAGGCGGAGGGACCTCTGTACTATCAGATGGTTTTTCCAGACCAGTCTGTGGGTTGGTGCTTATGGAGCAAATGCAGACATGGGATGGCTATGGTGAGTTTGTTTTGGAGCATGCACGTGGGGGCTTACCCTGGAGGGTGGTGGCAGAGGAGGGCACACAGCTAGTTTGAAAGGTTGAGGGTGCTTAGGAGGGTGATGGAGAAGGAGCTGACAGCAGGCATAAATGTCTGTGTGTGTGTTATGGGGGAGCTCTGTCCTGGAGCCAGGCAGCTGCTTCTGCCAGCACCAGGCATGGTACCAGCTGCTCGCAGAGATACTATGCACACTGAGTTGTGGATCCTCTCCTCCAGAGCTGGGCATTTATTCAAGTTGCTGAGCACATGTTGCAAAATATCCCTCTCTTTCGTTATTGTGGGAACTGTATGCACTACCATAAGTGTCCATGGCATCTTTGGCAGGGATATGCCTCCAAAAGAGTGTGAGGCAGTGATGCTTAAGCTGTTCATTTAGCCAAAGCAGATTGAACCACTGCTGGCCTCAGTTCTCTTTGATTTTTCTTGGCATCCATTCTTCATCTTCTTAAAACTTTTATTTGTTGCATTTTTGCCACAGAAGGTAGTTTAAAAGCACAAATGCTAATTTATGTTTCTGTGGAAGCAGAAACTGATGCTTACTTCAGCAATCGGTAATAAAAATAGGAAATAGAAAGAGCCAAAGTGAGCCCCACTTCTCATAGAAAGTCTGCCTGGAGGTGCTAGACATCATTTTTCCTTTGCCAGGAAGTTCAACTGTTCAGACCTTTTTTTGCCCCAAGATATGTGGAGGCTGGTTTGCCTGAGTCCACCAAAAGGGACCTGACCCCACAGCAGGAGCTGACAGCACAGGTTTGTACCTCAAGCACTTTCAAGGTACTGATGCATCAGCGCATGCTGCTATTCAGTGCTTCTCCACAGCTGAGGCTTCATGTTCAGGTGCATGCTTTGGGAAAATGCCTTGCTGGTGTGCCCAGCCAAAACCTCAGAGATGTATACTGATTTCTGTGTTAGCACAGACAAGGCTGAAATAGCTGCACGCTCAAAACTTCTCCTTTTTGTCAGTGCTTCAAAAGCCAGTAGCTCCCAAGATCTGTTTTACCCACTGCCTCCAGCATCCTGCCTCTGCAGTGGTGAAGGATGTGGATACCCCTTTGCATCTTCCCTCTTATGCCTGGAGATCATCAGCATCTTAATATACAGGTATCTGAGCATCGCATCTTGAAGAGTCGCAGTTTTTGATGGGAAACTGTCCTTCTGTTACAGACCTGGGGGGACACCTTTATATCCCAAGTGCTGCATTTTAGCATATTATTAATATCTGTGAACATATTGAAGTCAAAGTAAAAGCAGAAAGCAGTAAAGCTTTATCTCTTTTCCCAGCTCATTTTGTCAGAAATATTTTTAGCAGTTTGGCACACAGTGTTAATATTACTTGGGTTGGCTGATCCATTTGCATAAACAGGCAGCTTGACTCATTATGAAGCGATTACACCGGTACAGCCCCACTGCCACAGAGATCCACGTTACATTGCATTGCACATTTTTGTTGTGTGACTTGGTAAAAAAAAAAAAAAAGGGATGGTGTTGTTCCTGAACAGCAACCCAACTTCTGATCAAAGCATATCATTTTCTGGTCATATTTATTAAATGCTGCTACTTGTATACCTATTGTAAACCACTGTTAGGCTATCAACGCCCCTGTTGCATTCTACATTCATCCAGCAGAGGTGAGTTCCCAGCTAGCGTTTTGGAGCAACCAGTTTATGATATGCTTTTGCTAGGGGGAAGAAGATCCTCTCTCACATTATTGACTTCTTGCATCAACATTTCCTGCTTCTGTGGATTTTTACAACACACAGTACCGCTAACAACATGCAAATGTGGTCTGGAAAGGCAATGTGAGTCCGTAATTTTATTGATTATGTTCAGTTTTAAATTACGGGGTGGAAAACCTAATCTGCAGTACTCAGGTCTATATAATATATGCTCTGCAAATGAGGTATTAAGGCTGCTCTGCTGCTCCACATTAACGTTTTTTGCACAAGGGTAAATTACTACAGAAGGGGTAAGGCAGTATGAACTGGCCTTCCAGTTATAAACTATTATAATCTGGCTTCTCAATGGGAAATAAAAATAGGGAAAATAACATGCTTGAAAGAAACACTTTTTTTTTTTTTTTTGTAAACAATTGCTGGGTGCATAGTGAATATTTCTGCAAATCAAAGAAAATGTGCTTTGATTGCATTCAAGACCTTTTTGTGTTTTCTTTCTGTAAGTGAACCAGCAAATAAGTGCTCTGATTGTAATGCTCATGAGGAAGGTAAATCCCAGAGAAGCGTATGAAGAATGAATGCTGATTTGTGAAGGAGTACTCACACAGAAAACCCAGGGCCAATGATCACTCTTCTCTACCCAGAAACTGTGAATGCCTCTATGTAAACATCATGTGTAAGAAAATCACCTTGAATGCACAGAATACTTCATTTATTAGTGTATTACAATGTATTTGAAACATAATTTCTGCATTAAATATTTCTGATTAAACAGAAACAGAATTTTAAGGTTTTGCTGTTAATGTTTTTGTCAGCATAATGCAGACTATTTTTTTTTTTTTAAAGAAAAACAACAAACCTTCAAATATATCCTGGATTGTTTGATAGCAAGAAATTTTAATACTTCAACCTGGGGAGTCACCTGAAGCTTAACAGTGATATCTAAATGGGTATTAAAACTCTTATAAAGTTATAAAAATAAGCACAAGCGCACATGAACAGCAGTGGCAGATTCCATCATCCTTTTTGCTGAATCCCACAAATCTCAGGATCTGGCATTTGTGTTTCCTGTAGAAGCAAAAGCTAACGATACCAGATCTGAAGTACTTCCTAATATGATTTTTCTCCATACAGACGGATGTGCAGCACTCCTATTTACTGAGGAGGGAGAAGGTTTGGAGCTGCCACCACCAAGCACCTCCTCCTCTGACAGCTCTCCATGAGGCAAGAAGCTGAGGCTGCTCAGAAACTTCCCTTCAGCATTGTCTTTGGCTACTTGCCCTCTGCAAAATGCGTAGGCAGCATCTCACTGTGGCTGAGGGTGATTTCCTATTCAGGGTTTAAGTGCAAATTAGGGGGTAGCTATTGATCCACAGGGACTTGCACGGCAGCGGTGTCTGCTAGGGAGAAACCTCCTTCTTTCATGTTATTGAGATGGTTAAAGGCAGCTGAATTAACTATTTCTGTGGCCTTTCGCCATGTGATTCATTTCCTCTGCTATTTTGACAAAGCATGTTGACTTGTATAACCTCGTTTACAAAGGCAGGCAGCAACCACAAGTTTCAGTTGACCTCAGCAAAAGCTACTAAGCGTTCAGCTTTTCTAAAAAAACCACGTAATTAGAGCACACTATGAGGAACGTTTATGCCTTGCCACTAGCTTTTTGCCTGAGAAGGGAGGTGTCAAGCTGGGTTATCATATTAGGCTGAGTTATCATATTCATTATTTCTGAATAGATTGCTTCCTTGCCAATCAGCCTGTTAATTTTGTATGCATCCAGAGAAGCTGATAATTAGTGAAATATAAGTAAATAAGTCATTTTCTGCCAAGATTGCATTTGGAAAAGGTATTTCTTCAGAAAACTTGGCAAACTAAACAGGATTTTTTTTCCTTCTTTCCTTCTTCCCTCTTCTCCTAGTTCCACCTGGTGTTTCTGTGTGGTACTGTTTTCTTTAGCTGTCTTCAATGTTAAATACATGGTGTTAGATACTCATGTGCCTCCCCTCAAACCAGTTTTCTCCGAGCATTTCAGACTGCTTTTTCAGCTCACGTTGCTGGAAAACACAAGTTTGTCTGTAGAAGTGCCTAACAAAGGGAAGATGAAGTATAAAATCAGCACAAAGAGGACTGGGAGCAGAAGGTTCCTTGGTAAGTTGTAGTGTGAACTGGAGATACTGCAGCCTTTCTTGAATCAGGTATTTCCAAGCCGCTGGAAGATGGGGTACCATATATTCGATTTCCTTCTCTCTCTCATGCTGCATTAAATAACAAGGCAGCGTTCTTTATATAGTAAATGTTGTCATTTCCACCTTTCTAATAGCTTGCCTATTGAAAATGCAGCGTTCGTGCTCTGGAGCTGTTATTACCAGGCACTTACAGAAGAGAAGTACTGCAGAGTTTTTCTAGAGATGAGTCATTTCTGAATTTTAAAGATAAATATATACAGGAGAAGGATAAAAAGATAGGAAGAAGACAAATACCACATCTCTCCTACTCCTGTTTGTAGGCATTAGGGAAGTAATTACGCCAAATGACCGAGGGAAAGAGCCGTGGCTGCGTTGAGTGAAATTTTGGAAGTTACTCTGTAGGGCATGTTTCTCTATGTGCCTTTGGGGACCTGGCTGGCTCCTCCTCTTCCTCGACTTGCATTGAAGTCAAGACCCCACAAAACTGTTTTTGGTCACATCAGGTCAGCCAATGGGGGGCTGGGGTGGGGGAGAAGAAAATACTGAGCCATGTCAACTATCACTCCAAGAAATAAGTACTGTTCAAATCCTTTTAGCCCTGGATTGGAGGCTGGCAGATACTCATTCTAAGAATTAAGTCCTTGCAAGATGCCGAAAAGCTGCCTATGAATCAAACATCAAAAGATCTCTTCCTATGTAACAGACCACACTGTAATCCTGGCAAGTGTGCCCTTATTAAAACAGAACTTACCTCTTTATTTATTATTCATGAAAATATTTACAGTGTCTTCAAAAACATATTCTTCAGCAGGTAATCTAGCGTAGGAAAACAAAAATGCATATGTCTAATTATAAGAGACATTGTAAAGCTATTGTAGTGGCACACCTCCTTAGCAATGGCAAAGTACTGCATTATAGATTAAAACAACACAAACATATTACAGTTTGTGTAGTGTTTCACTTTTATTGGATGTATGTTGCTAAGAAACAAAATTGAAATGTCTCTTTTGAACCTGAAGCCTCTTGGGAGCGTGGTATTGCATATGTAGTAAATGTTTTTCACTTTAGGAAGGATTAAATGGTGGGCCAGGAGAATGCAGGAGGGTTCATTAGTATTGCATGTTTTCCAATCTACTGCCAGTGAACCCAACTATTACGGTAGTAAAAGCTATGTAAGGAGCTTCAGCTTGTTCTGGGATGAAGTGTTGACAGCTGCTTGTTTGAATATTAATAAAGTCTATTGAGTTATTCCCTGCCTGTATTGTCTGTAGCTCGAAAGAGTGAAGACTTCTCTGTGTATCGCATCTTTATGTTTCTAAGTACACGCCCATCTGCAGAGATGGTACCCATTTTGTTCCTAGAGATGGTACGCCTCATTATAGAGAAAATTACAGCCTTGTGCTCCATTAAACATTTATTTTGGCAGCATTGTTGGTTGCTGTTTTCCCTCTTTGATTTAAATAAGTCAATGCTCATTGAAAGAACACGTGTTTTCTCTTATATATGGTAATTAATCATTATTCTTCCGAACTTTTACAAATAAAAGTCAAAGTTATTCCTGAACCACATGCAAGAAAATAAAAGTTAATTCTCCTTTCAAAAAAAGCATTTGTTAGGTCAAAAGCATGATACAGAAATGAATTATTTTATAGTCCATAGTATTCTTCCAATTCATATTTTAGCTGCAGATGGCTTGCTAACTTGATGATGCATCGATTAATTTACAGTGCAGTTGCAGTTTCTGCGGGCCGATGGCGCTGGTTAAAATTTGAGGAAAGCACAAACAGCCCGACCATTCAGAACAGCAGCACCCGGCCCTGCTGGTGATGGGAGGCCTGGAGTTTTTGCTCGCAGCACGTGGGAAACAGCCACCAGGGCACCTCCGCTGCTTCGTGAACACAAACGCAGCTGCTGTGCGTCTGCAGCGCCAGCCAGGTACGTGCAAGATGGGCCTCCACAAAAAGCAGGGCTCCAGGCAAACCAGCCTCCTTGGCTGGCTGCTGCACGTTGAGTAGCTGAGTAACCCTAATTAAAACTGGAAATATTAAGCATCCCCAACTGAACACAGTCCAGTGTCTATGAGGGCCTGCAAATCCAAGAAATTGAGATGTTGAGTTTAGTTACTAGCAACTGGGCCTTTAAAAACAACTGCAACACAGGAAGATTAAATCTCTAATTTTAAACTCTATAAAACTAATAATTAGAAATATATGGATTAACCATAGCAATCTCTTCCTATTCCCTGCAGTGGATTTCTGTAGAACATCTGGACAGGTACTTTGTTGGTGGTAGGACAGTGATGGAGTAATCTATCTTCTCCCACTTGTGACATGAAAAATCATACCAGAGGAATAACTTGATGCCATACCTGGGCCTCTGCTGGCCAGGTGCTCTTACTGTGACAGCACGACATCCAGCTTTGCCAACTGAGGTGCCTTCACCCTGCTGCTACAGTATGTCAGCAGTCTCGTCTCAGTTAAGTATCTCAGGAAGACACTTTGTCAGATAACCTCCAAGATCCTGTTAATTTTACATGTGAGTTAGTGGGAAGTATTAGTGTAAAGGCATAATACAAAGACATCAATGAGCTGGAAAAGGTATCTTGATGAATGGGCTAAATGAATTCATCACTAACAGAAGTATCTTTCCATTTTTAAGAAAAATCTGAGTGTCTAAGTGAAGACAATTTAATGAAATTTCTGATCCATGAAGAAAAGAGAAGAAATAGAATGTATTTTTTTATCAGATTACAGAACTGTAACTGATTCCTAGACAGGGCAAAGACCTAACAGGTGTCACTGTACTAGTGACCTGAAAAAGTCTGCTGCCATTCAACTGCACTGTTAAGCACACATTTTTCTGACCTGTGGCCAAGATGAGGAGCATACCTGGAAGGAGACAGCGGAGGTATATGGATGTCCTTCTTTCCTTCCCGATTTTAGTGTTGTTGTTAAACACAAAGCAAGCACAGATTTGTTTTCAGTGTTAAAATACTGTCAAGATAAATGTAAAAAACTTGTCCTCCTTAACCAGTTGTTTAAGTTGACACCGAAAAAAAATCCAGAGTCCACCTAAATGGATTTTCTATGACTGTCTTATATGGGGGATCTCAAATACATGCTCCAGAATGATGCTGGGTAGGCTGTCACACCAGGACACCAGGACAGGCATCGTCACAGCCGATGTACTCTGGGGGCAGTGGTCCTGCTGTAGTTTCAGTAAGGATTTTCAGACATTGATTCTGTACAATCTCTCTTTGGACAGACAACAGAGAACTTACTCTGCCATGTGCAGAGGTATTGCAAGGCTTCTATGATGGAAGGGAACGTACATGTAGATAGATACAGACAGAAGATCCCATCATCAAACTTGTCCATTTTGCAGAAGTATTACCATGGCCTGAAATCAGTTTGGTACTTTTTGCTAGCTATACCTCATTGTTTAAGTCCAACAATAGGAAGAAAAGACAGAACTGACAGCCTCCACCCTTCCCTCCATTGAGTGTTAATATTGTTCAGTTCAGATGTCCAAGAGCACCGTATTTTTTTTTACTCTAAATGTAAATAATGCAAGTAATGTAAGCATAACTGAACGATCATTTAGACATCGAGAGAAAATGCAATACTAAAAGTGGACTGCTGTGCACTCTGCCACAAGTTTAATTACATCGACTTATTCTAAAATAATAATAATGCCTAGCATTCCTATAATGCTTTAGAGGTTTTTGAAGAATCATACAAACAAGAGCTACCCATTGCTTGTTATTTAGTAGGCAAATGTTCCTTAGCTGTGTAAACGGAATAGTTTTTGTGCCGTACAACCTTATAAAGAGAGCAACAATACAAGCAAGGATTGAGAATAATTTCTGTATAATCAGATCACATTTAGCGGAAGACTGGTAAAAAAATAGCCATTTTCAAGAGTAGCATGTAAATACATGAAGGCAACGCTGAAGGTGTAATGTCCACGCACTGTCACCAGAAAATGCCTTCGAAACCGACATAGATGAAGCCACAGGCAGCAAAAACTCTCTGTCTTTACTGTTCTGAACTGAATAGCAAAAAATATAATGCAGGAAGAAGAGGCATGAAGCAGAACAGTTTCTTTTTCTTTTTTTTTTTAGAGACACTAAGCAATACCTAGTACATTATTCCAATTAAGGACAACAAATCAAGTCCTGGAATGCTTCAATAGCCTCTGCTCTCCTGTAACAGCATTTTGCCTTTTTGAGTCTCTTTTTGTCTGCGGGTACTCTTCAAAATTAATGCATCAAGAAGGATTTTTTTTTTTTGTCCACCATGGGAATGAAGTCACTTCCACAGCCTGACACTGGAATTGTTTACCAGCTGTCTCCTCAAATATTCAAACCAAGGAAGGCATGGCAAAATGGGCCACTCCATCACTGTGTGTAACGCAGCACCTCTGCTTAAGAACCGTGCTAATCACATTACTTAATGAGTTCACAAATAATCACTTTATACTTATAATCTGAAGCTAGATGTTTTGGCAGCCGAGACAGGGAAATTAATAAAATCCACATTTCTTTGAAGTAAACCAAAACCTGCTACATCTTCTATATCTCTTTCCATTCCTTTGTATGCGTTTTATCCCAGGCTTCTGAGGGTTTCATCTTTTCTCTATTTCCAAAATTCTTAACAATCAGAGTATTTAATTTCTTAATATTTAATGTAATATTTCCCATGGTCTCTTTGGCAAATGGATGAAGTATGTATGATAATTCTTTTTCTTTCGTTTCCTTCAGGCCTTGCCTAACTGTCATTTAGGCCAAGGCACAGAGCATATAAACATGTGCTAAACTTTTAAGTGTGAAAACGCTTCTCTTGATAGCCAGGGTCATTCAAACACTCAGAAGGTGTTTTTTCGAGTTGGAGCCCAACTCGTAAGTCTCTCCCTCCTCTTCACAGAAGCGCACTTTTGCGTGTCTCTAGTCCCTTGTGTAATTTCTCCACAAACCTTTCCTTCTTTTAATCACTTCTTCCCTTCCTTTTCCCCCACCTCTTTTTCTTCTCACCTTCCCTTCTCCTTACCCTTCTGGGGCTCCCCCTTTCCTCCACCCTCCCCGTGTCCTTCACATCCTCTCCCTTGTAGGGGCTCGCTGCAGCGTTGCCTCAGGTTTAGCTTCTGCTTCTCCGTGATGGCAACCGGCTCGTGTTCCAGGTGGGTTGCAGCAGAGGCTCACTTTAAGTGTGTCAGCGATTTCTTATATTGAATAATAAATGTTTTGCACTTCTGCACCTTTTTCAAGCTGTACTGATGTGAAGGGAGCCTCTCATCTTTGGGCACTGGTTCTGCCAAGCGTTTTCCCTGGTGTGGGGATATGTGACTGGGAAACTCTGGGAGACTTGGTGACAGGACGCTCTGGCCGCAAACCCTGTGGCAACCAGAAGGAAGGACGGATGGGAAGCGCCTGTCTGGCCCCGGGGGGTACTCTGGATTTACACCAATGTGAAGAGAGCGCTTTCCACCTATATGTTTTGACAGTGATATTTAAGTTTTCACCTTTGAAGGGAGGAATCTGAGATGCCAGAATGATTATGCTTTTCATTACAGATTTTCCAGTACTTCCCTCTCCTTGCTGAAGCCTTTTATCCTTAAGGTTCTCCTTTACTCCTTTCCTTAAATTAACAGTTTTACTCCAGAGAAAGCCCAAGACCTTGATACTGTATTTCACATTTCTCTAAGCATCAGTATTATTTATAGTTTAAAACTGGTGAGTTCGGAATTTCTTTCCACAAGGACACGGGTTAGATTACTGGACATTACTCAGCAACAAATAATGACTTGACCATACCAAGAGCTTGTCTTTAGCTTTACACTCGCTCCTTCTATTCCACAGCAACACGAGAGCAGCAAGAGATTCAGGGCTTTTCGCATACTGAAATTTAGTGAATTTTACTGTACGGCGGCTAGATTAACCTTATCACAACAGAGTCCTCATCTTGCTATATATGTCAGGAATTATTTGTAGAGTCGTAAAGCTGACAGAAGGATTGTGTGCGGCCCTTCTGACACAACTCTCACACAAATTCAATTCTAAAGGTGTCACTTGAGAGAGGAATAAGGGGGCTTCTGCAAGCCCATGAACAGCAGCTCTGAAATCCAAACATACTGCGTTCCACCACAGGCACAGGCACAGAAGAAAGCATGGATCTGGTGGTGGACCACGAGTGAAAACTCTCTTCGGTAAGACTCCCAATTATTTCAGTAGTAGCTTCCGGCTTAAGTAGGGCCATTTAATCATACTGTTACTCTAACGTTAGCCAAAGAGGGATTTTTCAAGAGAAATATTTATCTGAAGAATGGGGCTTCTCCCGCAGCTTCTGAGCGGGCGACCTGTCCATATCCCACACGCGCAAGCGGCTGTATCTTATTTTTCAGCATTCCCGCGTGGTTAGTACACGAGGTGGATCCGGAGCTCCGAAAGCTCCGGGTCCGGCAGGGCACCGGCTGCCACCGGGGCCCGGGCACAGCCTCTCCTTCTCCCGTTTGGGACGGGGACGGAGAGGGCAGCAGGCGGCACGGGCAGGGAGCGCAGGCGAGCCGAGCCCGCC